>OX411545.1:54656740-54946740 GCA_948146395.1 Fragum whitleyi | reverse complement strand
TATCGATTAACAATCTATGCGGCATAGGTCTGTGAGTAATTGGATTGGGTGAGAAATTGCAACCACACTAACGCCCCGAAATCAATACATTGAGGATCATTAAATGAACTTTAATATTTATCAATAATATAGCCATTTTAAAACGGTCAACTTCAAGAGAACACCTAAAAATGATTTTCTCAGATCGTAAATTATATCAAAAGATTCATGTAAGTCTGTTTGAGATGGACATATAAAACTGACAAGCTTGACATGGAAATTTTTAGGAGACGTCGATATTTGGTTCATCTTCACTAGATAACTTTTAGATTCATTTAACTTCAATTGAGAAACAATTTCTTACAACTTAGATTAATCCACCTCGATTTTCGAATCTTTCATCATTCAAGAATGTTTTAGTCTTTACATACATATATGTCATTTATAAAAGCTTTTATCCATAAAAAGGTTTATTAAAATATAACTTTTAAAAATAATAGGAGATGAGAAATCAGTCAATTTGTCTACAAGCATTTTTTACCTTTCTAATAAGCGATATTTTTCACTCTTTAATGACTCGCTTTTTATTCTTTAACGAGTTTTTATTAACAATCCTTAGAAATAAAAAAAAACTTGGGAAAAAAGTCTTTGGGTGATAAATTTAAAAAAACTAGCGTCGATGTACCATTTATCTAACTCAATTTGAAATGTGTAGCATATTATAAAAACAATCATGTAAGATTAGGAAAAAAACATATCTTTTTTGGTATAATTTCAAAAAAAATATTTTCGATTATTCTTTATATGTTATGATTTTTTTTTTTTTTATCTTTGGGCCGTTTTGACCGCATGGCAAATCTGCTTTTGGCCGTTTTGACCAAATCATGGCGGGTCGTATTGACCGAAATACTGGCCGTTTTCACTCTGGGCCGTTTTAACTTTGGGCCGTTTTGACCTGCACCCGTTCTAATAGATATACATGATCACGTATAATAAATGTTTAAGATTTATTTTGTGTGTGCGTTTTAGCTCTTCTCCACAGTCGGTAAAAGTCCATCAAGTTGAGGACGGAATGGAATGATCGTCTCCACTGACAGATTTCTGTACCTAAATCCTATACCATCCTATCGGGTTGTAGACTGGTTCTGCTGTCCACTCATGTATGAAGCCGACAGGTAAACACCGATTTCTTCGTCCATAGTCTAGAGACCTATCCCTTCACATTTTCTAGTCTATAAAAATGAAAACGAGGCTCGGGTCCGTTACAAAGTTAAAGCGTTTATTCATTAATCTATGTGTGAAAATATTACATACTGACGAAAAAACTTTAGTGTGATATAGATTATTTATGAATGTATACTTTCTTTAAGGACATAACCTTAAAAACAAACTTACGCGAAAGGCAAAATGGCGCCCCCTCCTGACTTGTTGTTTACAAACAATTCATTAGCCAATCAGAAGTGCTAGGTGCGCATACGTCATCAAATATTTAAAAGCCAATACCGTGTGACAGTAATTTGGTGACTACCTGTCGGCTTTTATGATAGTCGACAGTGGGACCAGTCTAATCGGGTTGTTCCCACTTCGTCTAATCCCATTTGGTCTAAAAGTCAATTTCCCATTTCGTCTAAAACCCATATTTTGATAAATTCCCATTTAGTCTAAAATTTCATTTACTCATTTGTATCAATAATTACACTTCATAAAATGTTTATTATTCATATCTTATTATATCGTGAAAAGAAGAGTTTACCTTTGTGTTTTAAACAGACATATAAAAGAAAGTATTTGAATAAAGCTTTTAACTAATTTTCTTATATGAATTTATTAGAGCCATATTTGTTTATTTTTATTGATTTATCGAAAATAACATAAACTTTTAGTCATAATAAAGGAAATTAGTCAATGTTAAAATTTGATTTTATTTATTTATCAAAAAATACTTTTGGTAGGGGGGCTGTATATAACACCTTTATGACACTGACACCTCTATGACACTCATAACATGTCAAAAGCTATTTTGTAGACGAAATGGGAAATTGATATAATAAGGTGTCAAAATGGTTTTAGAGAATTATTGGTCTTATTGGTATTATGGGAATTATTGGTCTAAACCAATATTTTTATAGAGTAGACGAAATGGGATTACTGAGACGAAGTGGGAATAAACCATCCTATCCCACCAGTTTTGAATTTCCTCCAGATATAAATATGTCTTATCAAATTTTAATAAAAACTGGTGGGTTTTTTTTTTGTTTTGTTAGTTTTTTTTGTGTGGTTTTTTTTTATTTGTTTTGTTTTCACGTTTTTTTTTTTTTTTTTTTTTTTTTTTTTTTCGTTTACCGTTTATTAGCAGCGAAGAGTTGTTTCTTTGAATTTCAAACTACATTTTGGAAAGTATGAACTACATGCAAGTAAATTTACTACACGATTTTGTCATATAGGATATCATATAGTAACTTATGCGTCAAAATCTGATAATTAATCAACTACCAATTCCCTTAACATAATGAAAAACGGACACAGAAACTTGATGAGCGAACAACTTTTAAAAATATCATCACTGCTATACCCTCGACAAAAGAGTTTGAATGAATCGCTGTAGTCAACGCAGCTTATCTTTCTTAATCGAGAGGTCAGTGCAACTCTATTGTAAGTGTCCATGAATTCAGTAATGTGAACTGCCAGAACTGCCAAATTTTTTTGAAGATGTTCCCTCGAGTCACTTTTGACATGTAATCGAAAATTTCACTCATCCCTAGTCCGAGTTTTCCAAATGCTAATGGGCTGAGATGGCATCATTACCAGACACGAAAATAGTGCAATATCTGTGTGATTGTGGAAAATGGAAGTCGATATACAGACTCTATCTTTGCAGACACTGTGTCAAGATGCGCTGTGGGGATTGCGTCCTTCACGAGGTTCTCAATACTTTTTTTACTCGAATTGAAATGTCCTGCATAAATTAAATTGTCAGTTGATGATGTTTCGGATGAACCAATAATCGGATAAATCCTGTTTAATTGAAGAAAAAAATCAGATAAAAGAAAGAAATTTTGTATATCAACACACATATTTTGGTATGTTTTTCGAACGTTTAGTGGAAAATGGGATAAAACCCATGTAGATCACATTTTTGCACAACACGACTAATTTGAAATTTTAAAACATCATTTAGTAGCACATCAGTCTTTCAATTACAAGGTCCCGGGTTCAATTCCAGATGGCAGCATTATTCTTTAAGATATTAGTCTCTGACCAATAGATCTATAGTCTGAATCTATGTGGAATAGCAAATGTGAGCAAGGAAAGGATTAATGATTATTCTGGTGCAAGAAATTTCAGGAATTCATTGTCAGATGCTCCAATCGCCACAATATGATTGGAAAATATGTTTAAAGCGGCTTTAAACCGTATTCTAACAAACAAAGAAAAGTTAATGCATCTGCATAAGTATTTTAAAAAAATAATGATACTAATTTTATATCCGAAGCATTATTCAGGGGTGTGGAAATATGAATTTTCTCCACTTGTCCCTGGACAAGTAAAAGCCGATTTTCTACTTGTCCAGGATCAAAATGAACTTGTCCGCTAAAGAGTAAATAGAAAAAAATGAAAAAAAACCATTGCCTTTTAATGAAGAAAATGCTGATATCCAGCATTTTCTTCATTAAAAACAATGTTTTCTATCCAATGTTATGAACATTAGGATGATTTCTCTCTTAATTCTTTTAAGTAACATGCCAAGATATGCCCTGGTATTTACTTGTCCTTGGACAAGTGGCTTAGAAAAATTCACTTGTCCGAAAGTTCAAAAGCCCGAGTCGGACAAGTCGGGCATGGGAATTCCACACCCCTGATTATTGCAAAGCATATGGAAAGGTTGCCACCAGTCTCACATAAACATGAACATAAAACTTAATTTCATGAATATAAGATAAAAAAAAAAATGGAGCCACTAGATTGTAAACAAGAAAATTGTCATTAAGGTCCCTTTTCATGTGTTATCAAGTGGATCCTTCCCATTCTCAATAGGATTCACTATTGTAACCAGACTACCATTCTGACCAAAGTTCAGGATAAAATAAAGGACCAAAATTATGGCCTCATGAGTGTACCCAAGGAAATTGTCAAAAAAGTCCCTTTTCCCCTGATAACTGGTGGATTCGTCCCATTTCATCATTGTGACGAGGCAAACATTCATACCATGTTTCATGGAAATTTGATCAAAATTGAGGCTTCTAGATTGTAAACAGTCGATGGATTACAGAATGATATTCAATGAGCTCATGTGAGATAAAAAAAAAATCTTTTTTGACTAACCAAAAGGCAAAATGACTGCAATATTTGGTATCTAGCTTATCAGGTGGAAAAAGTTGGAGGTTGGTTAATTTATTCATTGTGTATTATTTCTGTTTATTTATCGTCGCTACCGTAGCACATGCCTATATGAGCGACGCCCCCAGAAGATGGTTAGTTGTTACGGGGGATAGTGCAAGGATACATGACAAAACTACTGCTGAGATCCGCCATGGTTCTTTAATTTATTCATTCAGGAGTGTTGTCAATTATATATTGATCATTGATTGCCCTGCAATTACAATAATTGTGAACAGTTTTAACCCAGAAGGTGATGTTTACATTAATGACTTAAATATTTTTCACTTTTAGTGTGAATGACAATCATTCTAAAGTTACTGCCTAAAGTTACTGAGCTAGAACCTTGATGTACATATACAGAAGTATGATTGGGTTGCAATAGGTGTAATTTCATAATCATCCATGATTAAAAGCATTTGAGTATTTCATAAATTCTTGGAATTATTACATGTAGTTGTTGTTATCTTTGAATGCTGTGTACATATTTTGAAAAAGAATAAAAGAAATGCTATAGCAATAAATAATCATTATTGTCTGTATGTAATGCTGTGAACTTTTCAAGGAGTCAGACAATCTGCCCAGGAAATCTTAAGATTTTGACACCTTCTTGATCTAAAATTTGTTAACCACTATAATGGTTCCCTCTGAAGGGATTTCACCAGTCCCAGAGTTTCAGAATATAAAAGAACATTAACTCAATACTGGTGTTTGGTTGGTTTGTGGTTAATGTACCTTGTTTACATAAATCTAAACTCTGGGACTAAATGCCAGTCTAGATATCAGCCAGTAGTTTCTTTTTTGTGAGAGATCACAAGATTTGATGCTTATTAATGGCAATTCGGTGTGCGGTAAAAATGCCAGAGGTAAAAATGCCATAGGTAAAAATGTCAGAGGTAAAAATGCCATAGGTAATAATGCCATACCTAAAATGGTAAAAATGTCATAGGTAATAATGCCATAGGTAAAAATGCCAGAGGTATATCATATCTTTTATTTTTAGACTTTAGTAAATAGAAAATAACTTTTATTTTCATGCACAAAAAGAATTGTTATAATAACCTTTTAATTGACTGTTCAATTTCATTTTTTATTTAATTATTTAAGACTTTGATAATGAATAAAGCAAAGGGGAATACAAATTAGTGGCTCATACACAAATGACAAAGTTTGTGTATATATGAACATTAACCTAAAAAAAGATGAATAAATTGTAAGAAATAGCAGAAATAAACTATGCCTATATAATTATTTATTCACATATAATTTAGCTTAATGGGCCTTTCCGAAAATATAGAAATGGAGTTATCGAACTTGAATACTCTCCGGTCCATTGAAACAACGAACGGTCATAACTCTCCATTTCCGGGTAGCAAATTTCAGATCGATAATATGGTTGATATAGGAGCGTCTTTGAAATCAACGCGAAAAAACGGTTTTATAGGACTTTCCGAAAGTAATCGGGCCTTACTACTATCCAGTTTATTTGAACATGGAGACGGTCGTCAGTCTATTTCTGGGTAGCAAATTTCTGATTCGAAATGGCTTCAAAAATCCTTCGGGTCAGGATTAAACAGGGACACTCAATACTGTATAATTCGGGTCCGTGTACAAACCCATTACCAGACTACAAAATTTTAAAGTTAGTCTATATCAAAAGAGAATGCGAACGATATTTTTTAGCAGATAAAACTTTGAATGTCTTTGAAGAACAATTACTCTTCTTTATTTCCTTTATGTATATCTTTATAATTCAGTATTTTCTGACATTGAACGAATAAGATTATCGAACCTATATTTTTAACCAATAATCTATTGTCCCTAGAAATTAAATTTGACTTTTTGAATTTTAATTTGATAAAGAAAAAACGAAGAAAGGAGACTTTTGATTTATTAGGTGAAATGTAATATGGTGTGTTTTTTTCTTCTTGATAAAGTGTCGATGTCCGTCCATGAAAATTAGTTGACACGTCTTTTGAAAACAACTTTGATTTGATTGTTTGTGTGACTTTCTTTCATGATGACTATTCATTCTCATTATTTCAACAAAAGCCCTGGCATAATCGTTTGTAACAAAAAGAACGCGCTGATTAGCAATAAATCAGACGACAAAAATGAAAGGCGGTCAAATCTAATTCTATACAGATATAAACTTTAAGTGTGGAAATAACAGACAAATACAGTTAGGTGTAATTTCAAAAATGTAGAAATAATTCCACGCAGTTGGTATTTCATGTCTTAATGATCCAAATTAATATATGTTCTTATATCGAAATTGACTTTTTAAGTACATGTAAAATGTACTCACAATTTCCGTAAAAAAACATTTCTATTTTATTTTTAAATTGCCTATAATTATGCATGTCATATTACATGCATGCATTTCGAGGGTTAACCATAAATGTTCAAGTTGAATAGATAAATAAAGATTCTTTTCTAATCTGTTCAGATTTTAGTTTAACACTAACCTCATACGAATCCATAATATTATCCAAATTCTAGTATTATCGAAACGCATTAATATCCCTTAAATAAAAATTTTGTTTTATCTATCTCCTTGTTAATCTTTGATGTAAAAAAGAAACAATTACGATTACGTAATGTCATATGCCACGTGCGCCGCTTCATTGTCAACAGTGCGATGTTTATTTAACACACGTGTTGTAACTTATGTCTGCTACTGTCGTGGTTTACCGCTCTTTGATCCCGATGGGGTCCTTGGCCCATCGAAAACCCTTTCTACAAAGTAACACACGCATACATACAAAAAAAGATATGATCATATTTTTTCTAAAATTATTATTTATTTTCGGTCACTACAGCCATATTTCATGAGTGTCTAATAATTAAAAATAAGCAGGGCATGTCATTTGCATTCATTGCCCAATGTATGCTCTTAGCTCAACCCTGTCCTATTCACACTTTAATTTAACAAGTATACAAAGGCAAATTTAAATTTTGAACAGTGCTGAAAGGGGCTCGTGCCGAATGAAACTGCTTGATTCTAAATGAATATTTCATACATGACCCCTATACCGAAAAGATCGTGAAACCAACTTTAACCTAGTCTGACGTATCTATGCAATTAACAGACTGTGCTGACATTTTCTTTGAACCCTTACGCGGTGTGAACATTTTATTGTGCCTAAACAAATCACTGCTGTGAAAATTAACTTTGCACACAAAGAAATGAAAAATGTACATGGTAAAAATATCGCAAACGCTAACATATCCATAAACATGCTTCATTAACTGAAAGATCGCCTATACGACGGTTTGAGTTCTCTTTTTGCCACGAAGTTTCAATATCGATATACCACCATTTCTTCAACGTATTTGTAAATTTCAATTAGATTAAACGCCAACTGATAAATTTTTTTTTTTTTTAAATTCTGTCTCAAGCATATATTTAACTTTTTGTTTTCTAATAAGAAAAAGAAACATCATAGTTATTTTTATTTCGTGATTTGACAACTTTTAAAAATACAAAAATGGGTTAGTTTGAACCGCGATTACGACGTAAGTAGCAACTCAAACAATGATTTATATAGATGAACAATAATTTACTATTGAGCCGGCTACATATTGTATGATTTAAGATTATTTGATTACAATTGGATTTTTATCGAAAAATACTGATTGAAATAAATAAAGGATCTAATAAAAGTGTACAAACAATGAACTATCTGTAAAATAACTTAAATGAAGACGAAAATTACAAAAATAAAACGCTTTTAAACAATTATTATCGGCATTATCGTCTGTAAACGGACTTTCAACTGTAATCTTTTAATGCTTTCTGTAAAGCTTTGCTACCCGAACAAGGGAAGTCACTCTAGCGGATTATAGGGAAAAAGGGAGGCAAACCACTTTTTCGGAAAGGCCCATTACATATGTATAATGTGTGAATAAGGCAGGATACAGTTAAAGGTAAATTTAACACATTAGTGTGATATTTCACACTTTTCTTAGTAATATTTTGGTAAATCTGGCACAATGTTTAAAACAATTCCCAAAATCTTCGTCTTATACACAATCTATACTAAATTTAAATGAATATCATGGTACTGGTTAAGATCGTGTAATATAACTTATTACATTTGACAAAAATTATCATATTTTTCTGTCAAATTATACTACATGTATTACATAAATAAAAATATTCATTTTTATTTTTCTAAATATTGTCTTTATGATAACTTAAGAAATTAACTAGGTTTTAATAGTATAAACAAAATATTCCAATTGTTATTATATCATCATAAAGTTTCTCTATATATTCTGGCATTTTTACCTATGGCATTATTACCTATGACATTTTTACCATATTACCTCTGGCATTATTACCTATGGCATTTTTACCTCTGACATTTTTACCTATGGCATTTTTACCTCTGGCATTTTTACCTACATTCAGCAATTCAGGTTTCCTTTAAACAAACCTGGGGTAATCGTAATCAGTAATCATGATTACATGTAATCGATTACAATTTTCAGGTAATCATATTGTAATTGGTAATCGGAGCATTTCTGATTACATGTAATCGTAATTTAATCAATTACATTGCAAAAAGGCCTGTAATCATGATTACATCTCGATTACATTATGATTACATTTGTTGTGTTTGCAAGTACAAGCTTTGAAAAAAAAATTCAATGATAGTCATATTAATTTGGGCAAATTTTTATTTATACAAAAATGTCAAAAGAAAATACTAACAAAGTAATTGGAGTGACTAGATAGAACTTGAATTGAGAAAAAGATTTTTCCCAAAACAGATAATGTATTCGGAAAAATAATCAAGTAGTTAATTTTTCATTTGGCTTTATAGGAAATTTCTATTATTGTCTTAATTATACCCAAATGTTGTTTTTTTTTCCCTAGTTTAGAACATTCTGGTTTCTTGCTTTAAGTATCGAAATTTCAAACTAGTCAAAATGTCTAATGAACATGAAGTGTTATGATGATATTGTTTGTAAATGTGTTAAGGAATTAAAAGAAGTGTCAGTCTCATATAAGATAATCCATAGCCTCTAGCACTTATTAAAAAATACATGTTGTGAATAACCCTTTACTAGTATTTGACAGCCCATGATAGTTATATTTTGATATTCATTTACATATTGGCAAAACAAATTAATCTTCTCTTCTCATAATAATTTTCAATTGTCTGATAATTTTCTCAAATCCAAATAACATGACAAAAGTTCTTCTGAAATGAATCTATGCTATGATTGTCCCATTACAATACCATGCAGGAATCTTGATGTTGGTCCATAAGGGTAAATTTTTAAGTCCATTGGGCAAAATTCAATAAAGCACTGCAAAACATGGGATAGTTATTACACTATCTTTTGAAGTTTTCCAACAAAGTTAAATGAGCCTAAAAGACATTTGACATATCCATTATGTTTTACAGTTTGACATGCTGTTTCCATGAATTGAAAAAAAAGAAGAATTATTGACTCTGTCTAAGGCCTTTACTTTCTTTTTTTTTCCACAATGTTAATCATACTGAATTACTTTTTAGCAAAAACACTCATATTTTCTGAAATTAAACAAAAATGAAAACAAGAAAATTTTAAATATGTTAAATATAATTGAAAATTGAGAAAATTCTGGCTCGGAAAAATTCTAAATTTTATCTTTTATTGGTGCATCAAATATTCAAAAATACCAATAAGAGCATTTATAAATGTCAACCTAGGCTATAGGTGCTCACTGCTTTCCATAGCAGTGGAGGCAAATGTAAGAGGATATTAAAGGTTCGGGTATATCTATATTCATAAAAAGCACCAAGGTAAATATTAATAGACCTAAGAGAAGAATTGGCATAAATTATTTATTGTTTATCCTTCCTCATTTTGTTAATTGTTTACGAACCTAACTTAAATGAATAAACTCCCAAAAAGACAAAACTGTTCATGAGTAAGGATGCAATAAAAATGTAATCGCATGTAATCAGATGTACGGTAATCGTGATTACATTATAAAAGTAATTGTAATTGTTCAAATTTGCAAAAGAGAGGGATGCTTTGTTTGCTTATTATTGAGCAATTTATTTGAATTGTCCATTGAAATAAAGTAATTCTGAATCCTATCAGGGATTGTGCTAGTATTTGAAATTGAGGAGTCTTTGACTCCTAAATGATAAAATTCTGGGGTCAAAATTTATTCTTAAGGGGTAAAAACAAACCAGAAATGGCAAATTGTAAGTAGAATTTAACAGGTTTCAATGTGAATTAACCTTTTCTTGTAAAAATAAAAAAATAATAAGTTAAATTCTAAATAGTATAGAAAAATTTTGCTTATGGTAAAAGGACTTTTTTATGTTTGGTTAATACGATTGGCAATTTAATGGAACTGGTCCCTCTAGTAATATTGACTGTACTTTTCTTTCAGGTGGATTCACCATATTGTCCAAATTGTTTAGAAAATTTGCCATCAGCTGAGGCCAAGTTGAAGAAGAATAGGTTTGTTTATTGTTAATTATTTGTTCTCCCCAGGATCAACTGACTTTAATAACTTCTAAAGAATTAACTGTGAAGAGAAATTGAAGCGGCCTTTTACGGCATTGGGTGCCTATTGTTTTACCAAGTCTGTCTGTGAAAATTTAAAACTGCGAATTAAGCATTTTCCCATTACTTCATTTTTCAAGTTACAATTTTTATATTTGCTATATATATAGATTCCCATCATCAATCTGCATCTTTTGAGGCAAAGGTCAAGATTGTCTGAAATGGTCAAGGTCAACAATCAAGGTGGAACTTGTAAAAATGAATACTGTTTGGGGGCCATTAGTGTTAAATGATTACATTTTGTTTTTACTTAGAAATGGGGCCATCTATGGACCCCTCCTCAGAGAAAACTCACCCTTAACAGGGATTATTTTGGGATGGGCCGTACTGATTTTGAGAACAAACTATTTGTTTTAGACTAAATCTGATTATAGTTTTGAATGGGCCCCATATATAATCTATCCAAATCTGATGCTTATTTTAATCTAGGATAGGTATTAAGGGTTCTTGGGCCCACCACTTTTTCCTAATGGCCCACCAATTTTGCAGATGGCCCATCAAAATCTTAGATTTTACATGTAAATGAATGGGACACGGGCCATTGGCCCATTTCCATGGCCCATCATGAAAATAACCCAAAAATATCCCTGCTTAAGATGAATTTTTCCCTTTAGAAATCAATTTTCTCGACTTAAGCAAAACATTATTTTCTTGGGAGTTTGTCATCTGACTTTTTATAAGTGATTTACTTACTATGTTTATTTGACTTGGGATTTACATCTATATACTAAATGAATAACAATGTTAAAACTTATAAAACAAAATCATCCAATAGTATTTGTAAATTTTCAGAGAGGGGGAGAGAAAGTCTGAGAAGATTCATAGTAACTTCCTAGATCAGAAAATGTTTCTGTATATTCAGCATTTTAAACACTCACATTACTATTACTTGTATAACAGTGTCTATTCTAGAGGGGGGATTGTACTTTTTAGCACATACTTTTGAAAAGTCTTCCCTATTTTTGTAGATGATTGGGGATTTTTTTTACATTGAGAAAGAACAAAAACTCCTATCTTTTTGGCAATTTTACCCATTTTCAACAAATTTCCCCCTACTTTTTGAATCATAGATTAGACACTGGTATAAGTGATAAAATAGTCAGTTATCGTATTTGTGACTCGACATACAAAAAGTAACCCAAAAATCATAAAATAATCAATTGAAAAGGAGATTAGACCCAGCAGAGGTCTACTAGAGGGCAAATATCAGAATTTTATGTATTATGGTAGGATAATCATTCAAGATTCAGAAATTTTCGAAACCCCCCCCCCCCCCCCCCCCAAAGTTTCAATCCTTGTCAGTCTGTTCAATTTATGCAGTCTGACCAGTTTTGATTCTTTTCACATTGGATGATCCTTTTTCATGTGACAGGTCACATTGATATAAAAATATTTGATAACCGTTACATATTTTATTGTAGATGCACCAATTGTTTTGATTGTCCAAGTTGTTGTCATACCCTAACAACTAGAGCTACTAGTCAGATGGTATCTAACCCAGATGATCCCAGTAAATCTACCCCTAAAAAGATGTATTACCTGGCCTGTGGCTTCTGCAGGTGGACCACCAGGGATGTTGGGATAGCTGATAAGTCTGTTGGTATGTCAACTTGTAATTGGTGTGCAGGGATCAACACTTAAAGTGTAATCGAACCTTGAGGATCTGAGGATCTGAACAATATTGGGAGGGATCCTATGACTTCAAGCAAGGGATTCTGCCAGGATCCCTATATAATCATAAAATAAGGACAGAATGCTATTTTCTCAAGCTCATGTTCTAGCTTCGCTTTGTTTCTTATGTTTGTAAGGAACAAAGTGAAGTTAGAATCTTGCCCTGTAAAGTTACTTGACCTCATTGAAAAAAAATTAGTATTGACCCCTGCTGTGTGCTTGTAGGTGCAGAAAAACAAATAATTACGCTGTAAACCTTGATTTGGTTTCTTCAAGGTTGACCATGATGCCATTTTGAAGACTATTGAAACCTTTTCCTATTATTCAATATATTGAACTTGTCAAAATTGAAATAGAGAGAAGGCAACAATGAAGAATGGGTGCAATTTAGATTGAAATAATTTGATGTTGGTAAAAATATTGTGGGAAAAAGAGAATTTTCTTATGACAACTAATTTCTTGTTTTCTACAATATTTTCTTGAGTATCAAATTCTGTGGACTATTTAGGAAAGGGTTAACATATTTTTCAAATGAATGTAACTCGGTAACTCAATAATATACTTGTATATAAAGATTCCTGGCAATTTTATCATTTCTTACAATGGTTCTAGTCAAGAAGTTATGTAAATTTGTTTTTTATTTCTCCAAGGTCTTAGAATGAAGGATTTTCGTTTCAACTTGCATTTGAACTTTTTGTGACATCACTGAAACTAGAGAATTCTGATTATTGAAACCTAAGGTTTTTGCACTATGCTCCAAAAGTGAAATTATGTGTATTCAGTGGAAATATCCAGATTCCATTTAAATTTCAGAACATGATTGTGGATTAAAAGGGAATAAAAATTCTTCTTTCTAGTCTGACCTTAGAGCAAGAGATTTTAAATCCTTACATGAAACGTTGAACTTCACTGTGTTATAACTGAAAGATTGATAAAATGCTGCTCAAACTAATTTAAGGTTCATGTAAAGTGTTTGAGACCCAATTTTAAGGACATTCATTTGCCAAGAAAAAGCAGTATGTCCAGAAACATTATATATCAAAATGAAGCTATTTATGAGCACAAGCAGTTGAAAAACAAAAGACTGTTATAACTATAGCGGTATAGCCAAAACATTGTGGAAAAGGGTCATTTTGTACAGAACAAGCAACTGCAAGTTGTACAGGAGCTATTGTTTTGAAACTTTACACATGCTTCTGTGACCATAATATTAGCCTAAAGATTCATTAGTCTGATATTGAATTTGGTGGGATTTTAACTCTTTTTGGACTTAAAAATTCTTTTATTAAGTTTTTACGTGCAAGTGTTGTATATCTATTATATCTCTGTTTCTACATAAGCTTTTGCTTTGAAACATTGCACATGCTTCTCTGACAATAATATCAGCCTCTAGATAAAGATTCATTACTCTGATATTGAAATAAGTGGAATTTTAACCCTTTTTGAACTTAGAGATTCTTCGTTAAGTTTTTACGTGGAACTGATGATATCTGTGATAGCTGTGTTTCTACTGAAACCATAACTTGAAAACTTTGAACATGCCTCTTTGACTATAATATGCTCTGGACAAAGACTCATTTCTCTGATATTGAATTTAATGTAATTTTCTAAAGTCAACATTGATTTGCACATACTAATCAGTACTAGAAATAGTTTATCTTCGCTGTCTTCCGACAGCTCTTGCTTTAAAACTAATTTGTGAGTACATATACATATTGGCACAATCCAGAGAAATTTTTCAGATGCAAGTGTTAAACTTGTGTGTACATAAGCACATAGACTTCAATTGGATCTTTATTTGTACGCTAGATATTTTTTTCTGAAGTGGAGTTTTTGTATGAATTATGTATATTGACACAAACGTACACAGATATTCCAAATTAAACAATTTTGTGACCATACACAGATATTCCAAATTTGGATGAAATATAAGCTCTGACTGTACTTTGATTTTGATTTACTTTGGCAAGGTCTTTATTCAGGACCATCATGCCAAGGGTTAAATAAATTCTTCATACCTATTTTACTTTTGCAGCAATTGGAGCCTGGGAGGATTTAGAGAACCCTGATGCTGCTAGAGTGAGTTTTCTTCCTCTATAAAACCCCTGCATCATGGGGTACAGACAAAAGCCCCCTAGGACAAAAGCCCCCTGGGACGAAAGCCCCATTGATGAAAGCCCCATGGGACAAAAGCCCCATGCCCTTAGCTGAAAAGTGGACAAAAGCCCCATGGTTATGAAAATTGTGTTTTTTGTGAATTTTTGAAAAAGTCTTAAAAAGTTATGATTTTTATTTGAATTTGTCAATATTAATGTGTTAATTCTTTAAGGAAATTCATATTTTAGTCATTTTAAATTGAATGAAAATAAACATTTAGGGGGGGGGGGGGGGGAATAAAGTATTCCCTTGTTTAAAAATATCTGTGAAAAGATGACTTGGAAAATATCTTCCATTTGGTTTTATATTTCATAATTGACTTGTTATAAAAAAATAATTGTCAAAAAAAAGGCATAAGACAAGTGGGAAAAGGCAAAAAATTTACTGTTTTCATAATCAATTTTGTAGATCAAAGGTGTGAAATAAGTCAATAACAAATATGGATTAAGTTTCAATGATGTCAAGGATGTAAAATGTGTGAATAAAAGAAAAAACATCAATAAAGGAATTAATATTTAGGGTTCTCCTTTTCAATGTTCATTTCTTTGCTTGCTGGAATATCTAATAAATTTTCTTATAATGAAATTCAAACAAAACTGAATTTGAGTTGTTAGAAAGAGAAAAGGTGGTTTTTATTGCTAAGAATTATAGAAAAAATTCATGGCAAATAAAACAAAAAGGACCCATTTTATTAGCTCGGCTGTTTTCGGAGAAAACCCGAGGTATTGCTATAGCCTCTGTGTCGTTGTCGTCATTGTTGTCATCGTCATTGTGCGAAAACATTTTGTTATACTCTGGTTCTACTGAAGGCATTTACTTGAAACTTGGCACACATGTTCACCATCAAAAGAGCAACCTAAACTATCAAGGGGGATAACTCTAGATGTATTTTGTGCAAATTATGCCCCTTTTTCGACTTAGAATTTTTCCCACCATCCAGCACTCGACAGCCGAGCGTAGGCACCCGTAGGCGGTGCTTTTGTTTAAATGATTCACTTAAAAGTTAAAGAAATTCAAAATTTATCTACCAATACATGTTTTTATTATCCCCCGCCGAAGAAATCTTTGGGGGGGGATACTGTTTTTGCCATGTCCGTCCGTCCGTCCGACATTCGTTTCCGCGCTATTTCTTGAAAACTATAGACCGGATTTCAATGAAACCTGGCACACAGCTTCACTACAATGAGGACATGCCCATATCGTCGGGGTTACCCGGTTCGACCGTCGAATTTAGAGTTACTGCCCATGACTGTTTAAGCCATATACATACTGAGTGATATTCGTTTCCGCGCTATTTATTGAAAACTAAAGACTGGATTTCAATGAAACTTGGCACACAGCTTCACTACAATAAGGACATGCGCATATTGTTGAGGTTACCCAGTTCCATTGTCCAATTTGAAGTTACTGCCCCTGACTGATTAAGCCATATACATACTGAGTGATATTCGTTTCCGCACTATTTCTTGAAAACTATAGACCGGATTTCAAGGAAACTTGGCACACAGCTTCACTACAATGAGGACATACGCATATCGTCGGGGTTACCTGTAGTCTATGTGCTTATGAGGAATTCAGAGTTACTGCCCCTGACTGTTTAAGCCATATACATACAGAGTGATATTCGTTTCTGCACTATTTCTTGAAAACTGTAGACTGGATTTTAATGAAACTTGGCACACAGCTTTTCTACAATGAGGACATGCGCATATCGTCAGGGTTACCCTGTTCAACCGCTGAATTTAGAGTTACTGCCCCCTGACTGTTTAAGCCATATACATACACATAGTGATATTCGTTTCCGGGCTAAGCCGCCGTCATAGCGCAGTTGGTAGCGCGTCGGACTGTCAATCTAAAGGTCCCGGGTTCGATCCCCGACGACGGCACTCATTCTTTCCGACTATTTTTCTCTCAGCAATGGGTTTATAATCATAGACCTATGTGAAATAGCAGCTTGAGGCTAGGAAAGAATGTGATGGTTGTACTGGCAAGAGAAATACCAGGAAACCATTATTAGGTGCTCCATCCGCCGCGATATAACTGAAATAATGTTGAAAGCGGCGTTAAACTCCATTCAATCAATCAATCGTTTCTGCGCTATTTCTTGAAAACTGTAGACCGGATTTTAATGAAACTTGGCACACAGCTTCACTACAAAGAGGACATGCCCACATTGTCAGGGTTTCGCAGTTCGACTGCCGAATTTAGAGTTACTGCCCCTGACTGTTTAAGCCATATGCATACATAGTGATATTCGTTTCCGCGCATTTTCTTGAAAACTATAGACCGGATTTAAATGAAACTTGGCACATAGCTTTACTTCAAAGAGGACATGCGCATATCGTCTGGGTTACCCGGTTCGACCGTTGAATTTAGAGTTACTGCCCCTGACTGTTTAAGCCATATACATACACATAGTGATATTCGTTTCCGCACTATTTCTTGAAAACTTTAGGTTGATGTAGATAAAAGGTAACCTGTACCTAAGTTTGATATAAACTCCATTGACAATGAAAAGATGTTCGGCGGGGGATATCAATTCAACGAATTTGCTTGTTATTTATTATATTGTGGGGCTTTTGTCCAAGGGGGCTTTTATTCTAGGGGGCTTTTGTCTCAAGGGACTTTTGTCCACGGGGGCTTTTGTCCTACACCCACAGAACCCACATCAACAACACCAAAGACATATTGTCTATATGATTATATTGTGGTCCTTCTGTCTGTTGGTCTATTTATTGGTCTGTTTGTCTGCAAAACTTAACCCCCAAAAATTAACATTGCCATGTCCTTTAATCCTTGTCAAGATATGTGTACAATGTTCATATTTGGCAAGATCATAGATTTCAGTGATATGCATTTGCTGGAGTCAAGGTCATGTGACAAGGTCAAGGTTATATGTCAAACTTTTGGGGAAAAATGCTGTTTAATGGGCATTTATTTTGTTTTTGAATAGATCATCAAACTAAAGTTCTATACATTTTTTGCCTAGAAATGATTTTCAGATGCAAATTAAAGGAAAACTGGTACTCATCAATTTTTATACAAGATAGGCGAGGGGTGGGGAATTGCCATGACTGACTTGTCCAAAGCAGGCTTTTCCACATGCGGGCAAGAACATTTTTCTATGCAACTTGTCTGTCGACAAATAATTTTTAGAGAAAATCTTGATAAAGTACTAAAAAGATCTTGGTGGAAAGTCATCCTTTTGTTTGAATCAAAGGGGAGAAAACACTGTCTATAATGAAGAAAATGCTGGGTTACAGCGTTTTCTTCTTTAAAATCAATGTTTTTCTCTATATAGATCTATTCATTTTTTTGTGGGCAATCTCATGTTGATCCTGGACAATTAGGAAATTGACTTTTACTCGTCCTTTGACATTTGGAGAAATTAAAGTCGTATTTCTACACCCCTGAATAGGTTTGTTTTGTTTTAGTTAGAACCTTATTTATTTTGCAAATTTATCTACTGTTAGACACTTAAGTTGAATTTGTCTAAACTTGAAAAAGTGACAATGAAATTTTTTTTGAGTATGGAAAAGCAGTAAGTTTCTTTACAGTTAAGGAAAGTATTGCCAGGATTTGGTATTCAAACATTTTTGAAAAAATTCTGTGTAATAAAATAAAATCTTTTAAGTCAACATTGTTTTGAAAGATTTATCAGGAATTTTAAAGAGAGAAAAGAAAGGATGTTTGATTTCTGTTCCAGATACATTCTCTGATGGAGTTTTATCAACAACTGGCCCAGAAAGAGAAGGTTGAGAAAGAAAGGAGGAAATACGTCAGACGTAGAAGTCATCTTATGTATTCTGTAAGTGTTCATTAGATTCGCTGTTTTCAGGGAAAACCCAAAAATATTGTCATCACCTTGGTGTTGTTGGTGTTGGCTTGGTCTTATCTATGTTGACATTGAATATATCATCTTGAAAGTTGGCATGTTTATTCACTATCACAAGTAAGAGAGTTTTGGTAAGAGTTATACCCCTTTTTCAACCTAGATTTTGCAAGTGTTGGTCACCTGTAGGGGATGCTCTTGTTAATCATTTACCATTTTGAAAGAGGAATAGCTCATGTTTTATACTTTCTCCAGATTTTTGACTAGTCTAAATTGCAAGAGGGTGAAGATGACAATGAAAAAACGTTGCAATTTAAAATGAAACCTTCCTTTGAGGTAGAAAATATATTGTTGGAAAATGAGAAAATTGCTTGTTACAAACAATTTCTTCATTTTCCACAGCATGTTCTCATGTGTGAAATCATATGGATGTATAATCAAGGGAATGAAAAGTAAAAAGGATCAGAACTTATTCTGAGAATACTGTCTAAAGTATCAGAGTATCTTGAGTACCAGGAAGAACCCCAAATACTGAATGAGAAAGTTTTAAATGAACGATAGCTATGCCTCTTGTCCTCTGATTTGGCAGACCTCTACAGATAAAAACATCATTCATTCGTGTGATTTATGGTTGTTGGGATCAAACAAAAAATTGTTACAAAATACAAACCTTTGTTTGGCAACTAAAACCTTGTAACTACAGCTTTTTCAATCTCTAGTTACAATATTTGAGCCTCTCTTCATGAAAATAATTTGAATTAATGGCTGAAAATAATAGAGGCCAGCAAACAATTTAAAACAAAAATTTTATTGGTTAATAAATAATTTGATTGACGGATGTGATATATTAATTGACAAATGACAGGCCGTACCACTTGATCTCTTAAAAGGTAGATCAGCTTTTGAATCATACAATACTTTGTTCGAAAATATATTCCCAGTTGAAAAATAAACTAAAAAACAAAGCAAATCATTAGTAGGTAACTATGGAACTGTAATTGATACTTCAGCTTTAAAAAGTTGATTAAAGAATGACTTTTCTTTTGAAAAAATAGCGTTAAGAGAAATTTTCGATAAGATCATGAATTGACTCACTAACTACTCAAGTTTTGTAATATTTACAGGCAAGTATGGATAAATATGGACTAGTGTCAGTTGCTGCTAAACGTAAGATAGCCATGGCTGGTGCTACACAACCTGTGTAAGTTTTGATAAACTTGATTTTACTCATTATCCAATCATTCTGTGTTTTACAACTATGAAGGAAAATTACTTAGGAAACATTGTGGGAAACAGAAAAAGTGCTTGTCATTTGTGGGAAACAGAAAAGTGCTTGTCAACTTCTTCAAGTTTGGATCTGTCTAAATTTAGAAATGAAGTAATGCATGAAGCTATCTGTTTCCTGACAAAAAAGAAGTATGACTGACCAAATTATGAGTGGGTTTTCAGTTACAGGTGAGTTTTTAGCTCCACTGGTTGAAGGCCACTGGAGCTATTGTCATGGCTTTGTGTCCGTCGTGCATGCGTTCTCCTCAGAAACTACTGAATGAACTTTAACCAAACTTCACAGGAATGATCCTTGGGTGACCTTCTTTCAAAGTTGTTCAAGAAATTTTGATACATTGAAAAACATGGATTTAATGGGCGTGGTTAATTTCCAAATATGGTAAAAAGTGAGTTTTCTCAGATTCTAATTGATGGATAGCAATTAAATTTCACATGAATGATCTTTGGGTGACCATCCATCAGTCTACAAAAACTTATTTTGATTGGATGAAAAATATGTATGTTATGGGCAGAGGTCATTTCTCTAAATGTTATATAGTGGAAACTTTGAAAATAATTTTCAAAGAATCTAACAGATAGATATCAACCAAATTTTACATGAATGATACTTGAGTGACCCTTTATCAGTCTACCAAAAATTATTGTGATCAGATGAAAAATATGTCTTTTATGGGTGGAGGTCATTTCTCTATATGTTTATATAATGTAAACTTTGAAAATCATTTTCTCAGAATGTAATCGATGGATATCAACCAAATTTCACATGAATGGTCCTTGATTGACCCTTTATCAGTCTTCCAAAAATTATTGTGATTGGATGAAAAATATGTTTTTTATGGATGGAGGTCATTTCTTTATATGTTATTTAGTGGAAACTTTGAAAATCATTTTCTCAAAATATAATGGATGGAGATCAACCAAATTTCACTGGAATGATCTTTGAGTGACCCTTTATCAGTGTACTAAAAATTATTGTGATCAGATGAAAAATATGTATTTTATGGGCAGAGGTCATTCTCAATATATTATATAATGGTAACTTTGAAAATCATTTTCTCAGAAGGTAACTGATGGATATCAATCAAACTTCATTGGTATGATCATTTGGTGACCCATTATCATGCAGCCAAAAATTATTGTCATTGGATGAAAAATATGTCTTTTATGGGTGGAGGTCATTCTTCTATATGTTATATAGTGGTAACTGAAAATCATTTTCAACATTAGTAGACCCCAAAAATATCTAAAAGTCTAGTCAAAAGTTTGGTTTGCTATTACAAGTATTTCAAGCCTGTGGAGCGATTCAAACCATTCATGGCTTTCTAGTTTTTTGCTTGTCTTTGGACAATTTGACAGCAAATTTCTACTTATTCCATGTAAACAAGTGGTTACCATAATTTTCTCTCAATTGAAATTCTGTAGAATAGTTGATGTAGAAAAAAGTCAGAAAACTTTTATTTAGTATGCATTTTCTGATTTAAAAAATCACTAATATAGATGTCTTTTAGGTCTTTTTCCCTTTAATTTGAGGTGAATTTCCCATATTTAGGGCAAATTCATGTCAAACTAGAGAAGAAGTCTCAAAAATTTCCTAAAATTTAGGGATTAGAAGTGGGTTTTCTTAGTTAAAAAATGTAGGGGTGTTACTATTAGGGAGGGTGTTATTATCTAACCCTTTCCTGTTTTACAAAATTTTGGACCTGTCCAAATTCAAAGGTTTTGCAGACGAAAATTTAAAGTGGATTTAAATTGAAAAAATAACCATTCAGTAGGGTAGAAAATAGTGTAGAAAAGAAGAAATTGCTTGTCAGAAGCGATTTCTTTTTTTTTTCACAATGTTTTCTCAAACATAAAATCACAGACATGTAAAAAGCAGGGATTAAACGGCAAAGGGTTAAGGAATTATAGTAGATAAAGCAGGATGAGGTCACATTATTACTTGAACTCATAATAATCATGTTAATCCTGTACTCTAGGATAAAGGAGAATGAAGAGACTGCCATTAAACAGTTACAAGAACCAGAAACTGTAGAGGAGTTTGAACCTCTCCTAGAAGATATTTTTACTGAGAAACTGGAACTCGCAAAAAGTAAGATAAAAATGATTTATTCTAAATGATTTGTTTTAGCTAATTTATGGTTGTGTATTTTTGAGAACACCTGGAGAAATTGCTTTTGCATCCATATCTCTTGCTTGTAAACAACATTAATTTGATATGATTTCTTGAATTTACCATACTACTAGACTAGTTCAGAATTTGTTCACCAGAAAAAGTATATTTTACTTAATTGAGTTGGTTCTTTATACATGTGTAGGTATTAGAATGCATTATATCACATAGGACACTTTTTTTTGAATCAGTAAATTGATTGGATACGTAGTATCCTGTTATGCTATTTGCATAGGCGTAACTTAGACTTTTGTACACACTCAGAAGGCGACCAACATAGAATATATAGGAAAAAGGCAATATGTGGACTTTGACAAAAGATGAATGTCATCTGTCTGCCCTCCTTTTCTATGATTTGAGAGTCGGTGAATAATCAAAACATCCTAACTACAGCTTGAATAAGAAAGAGGATTTATTTCTATTACCCAAGTCGTAATGGTAGTTATGCCCTTGATTTGTGCTATAGTAAGGGAACTAGTCTGTATCTGGGTTGAAGGTATTATCGAGGATCATATAAGTAGTTGTATTTCCAATTTAGAGAAAATCAAAATTGTTAATAAATAATTCTTAAATGCCTTTGGGTTGATTATCAAGAAATAACAGTAGATTGTCATTGGCTAACTTATTGCCAAACCAGTGGAATTACTAAAATTTATACCCTGCTTATGTTCATTCTACCCTTTTTGACATTATCTTATCAGAACCAATCAATCTTATATGGTGACATTGCATAGCAATCAAGTGTAAAATGATATGCTTATTAAAATTTGTCCAAAATAATTCACATTTGTATAATTTTTGCATTAAAGAAATAGAATAACTCTTTTGTGAAAATATAGTTTTGGTTGTTCACTCAATGAAATATGCATCAAACTCACACGGACACTAACAATTATCCCCTATAATCTATTTCAGAGACCACAATCAGTCAGAGATTAGCTAGTCCAGAGTTTCAACCATCAGAGGTGTCTGATCTGTATCCTAGACATAAACATTTCTTGATTCGCAGAACACTTAGATGTAGGGTGAGAATAATTTATTACAGGATTTATATTTACCCTTATTATGCTGAATAAAAAATATATAATGGATGCTCTTATTATAACCCCCCCCCCCCCCCCCCCCCAACTATGAAGTAGAGGGAAGAAAATTGATTTTCAACCTGTCCGTCTGTAGACCTTTTTCATTTCCAGTCTCTAACTCAAGAAGAGAGAGACCTAGAATCATGAACCTTTGTACAATTGTAACCAATGACCCAAGGATGTGCCCTATTGTTTAGGGGTCATGGTCAAGTCCACAATTGAACTTTGACTGAAAACCGTTTACCGAACTTGGTTAAAAGTGCTTGGGTGGGGGGGATGGGGGATTTAATAGTCGCTTAGAGACAGATCAAGTTGTGATTCAGTATTTTTGGGAATTACAATTTTTCAATTTTTTCCTTTCTCTCTGCCACAATTCCATTTTTTGTTAGATTCTAATAGAAAATGAAATTGCAATTAAAAAGTTAGTTCTTTATTGTCATTTCACCTCATGTAATGACAATGACGACCAGGTATAGATAAGATCATACTGCATATATATGCAGGCTGATATTTATCTATATCTCCTGACAAAGCTGGAATATTCCAGGTTAAGCCTGGCACCAGTGGATAAATGGGTCCTGAAGCTATACAAGACATGGAGAGCAAACTTTTATTTATTTACCATTTTAATATCTATCAAAGTGATGTTTTCAACTCAATACTTTATGTACTATGCAAACTATTCACAACACTTTCCTGAAAATTCTCTTGATTTTATGTCCATCAGATTTTATACTAGAGAAAAGTTGTGGAAAAGGATGAAATTACTTGTAACAATCCAATCCTTAATTCCCCTTCTATTTTCTACAACATGATGATTTCATTCCGAATAATACCCACTTTTTTAAGTTGTGTACAGCCTTTAAGTTGAGCCTGTGCATGAGATTCCCAACAATTTTGAATGTGCGCAAAGCAAAGACTCTGACCAGCCTGTGCATCTGCACAGTCTGTCCAGAGTCTTTTCTATGTGGTTTGTTGATAGATAAGTCCTCAATATATTTGTTAACCATTAGGTAATTTTATATTTACTTATGTTGATATCTATGCTTCTCAATGTTTGCTCCTGACACACATTTCATATTGTTGGAAATGTCAACAATGGCATATTTGGATAAGCTTAAAAGTTGAGAAAAAACGGTTAATTCATTCCATGTACAGTAAAACTTGTTTTAAGCGACCACTAACAATGCTGCGAAAAAACGGTTGTTAAAGAAAATGTCTGCTTAATACACATTTTGTTTACAATGAGAAACATACTTTTTAATTGAATATGCATATTATTGCAAAATTCTCAATAATCCGAAGTTGTTTAAACTAAATAGAATTGACTCATTGAGACGATTCTGGTGAGTTCTAAAAACATGTGATTCATTTTCAATTATGTTTAGATAGACAATATCAACTTTTTAAGATATTTTGATTTTAAGAAAGGGATTTTTAAAACTGTCATTAAATGAAATGGTCTCTTAACCCTTGTCATGCTGAATAAATTTTGGCTAAAAATTTGTATCAAAATCAAAGGGCAAAAAGCACTGAAAGTTCCAACTGTAGGTCAATTTTTATTTGAAAAACTAAATCTTTTGACAATTCTGATTGGAAAGTGAGAAACAGGTGGTATAGATTAACCTAAGACACCTATGTGCAGGCTGATGGTTGTCTATAGCTCCTGCCATAGCAGGGATATTCCGGGTTCAGCATGACAATGTTTAATAGGCATGGTTGACTGTACATATTTAAGGGTTTCATCATTTTTCAGGAGTGTGAGCATAATTTGAGCAAGCCAGAGTTCAATCCATTATCTATCAAGTTTAAGATCCAGTTGATTGCTTTGTAAGTTGAGTATAGATATCAAGGGGTCAAAACAAAACTATTGTACCTATATATTTCAAATAGTTTTACCATGAACTCTTGATATAATTTTATTAGCTAGACTGTTTTTGGAGAAATCCTGAGGTATTATTATACCAGAAGTTGTCAGCAGCGTGTGAACACATTGACCTCTGTGATTTCACTAGTTCTACTGAGGGCATTCACTTGAAATTTGGCACACAAAAGAGCATAGAGTTATACTGACTCTAGATGCACTTAGTGTGAATTATGCCCCTGTTTCAACTTAGTTTTTCATATACTATCTAGCACCCAACAGCCAAGCTTAGGGACCTGTTGGCAGTGCTCTTGTCTATTTAACTTGGTGTATACAATAGCAAGCCCTGACTTACCAATCTTTTCTAATTTCAATTTCCAGGGCATGCTTCAATATATTTGAGCCTGTGCGTAAGATTTCCAACAATTTCAAATATGCGCAGAGTAAAGACTGTGATCAGCCTGTGCATCCGCACAGTCTGACCAGAGTCCTCACTATGTGCTTAGTAGACAGATAAGGTCCCAAAGAAGCTGTACACCATCAGGTTACTCTTTATTTACAGTATGTCTTTTTAATCAGTCACTAATCAGATATCTTCAGTTGGTAATGGAGATACTAGATTGTTTATTGTGCATTGTCAAACAAAAAATAACAAGTATCACACAAAAAACATAGTTATGCCCCCTTTGAAGAAGAGGGGGTAAATTGTTTTGCATGTGTTGGTCAGTTGGTAGGTAGGTCGGTGGGCCTGTCCGTAGACTGTTTTTTGTCTGGAGCATATCTCAAAAAGTATGCAAGCTAGAATCACAGAACTTCACAGGTGGATAGATCTCATTGAGTAGAGGTGCAGTGCACAAGAACCATAGCTCTTTTTTGTTTATTGACAAAAAATAGGCTATTGGCCTGTTTGTATGGGGGGCATAAATGTTTTACAAACATCTCTTGTTTAAAAGGATTTTGAATGACACAAATTTAAACCTCTGTAACAATCAGATATAATTTGACATCAGTGTCAATCTCATCTGAACTTAGAGTTTGTAAAAAAAATTCTTACTCAATTTAGAATTTACTTTAACTTCAAGTCAAGATAAAAGCTGTATTTTTACTGAAATACTGGTAAATCAGGACTAATTTAACAATTCTGCAGGTTACATATACCAGAAATCAGGGTAGTCCAGCCTCCAGAGTTCAAATACAAGAAGGATACCAAGATAGTGCTGACCTTTAGTAACCCTGCTAATTATAGCACAAAGTTACTGTTTAGTCAAGTAGAAGGCAATGCTGGGGAAACTGTTACTGCAAAGGTAAAATATGATCTTGTATGTATAGTGTTTGAGGCAGATGGAGCATCTTACCATGGAATCCTGGTATTTCTCACACCAGTACTACTGATATAGCCTCTAGCGGTTTATATGTCCCAAATAGGTTAACAATGATCCACTTTTTGGTTTGAGACAAAGTCAGAAAGGATTATTTGCTGCAATTGAGGATCAAAGCCAGGACCTCCTTATTGTAAGTCTGGTCTGCTTCCATTTGTGCTACTGGTTTAGCTTAAATGATGATATAAAGAGGTGAAACTTGGCCCATTACAGTACCACAAAATTTGTCTCAAATGTTGCAAATGTTTATTTATTTTTGATGAATTTTTATAAATTTTGGCATTGGATAAAACATTGTGAAAAAATGAAGAAATTGCTTGTGATAAGCAATTTCTTAATTTTCACAAGTTTTTTAAAAGCTCCTTACCCACATCATTTGGATCCTATCAATGGGAGATTGATTAACAGTATGCCTATGTGCAATGGTCAACTGGTTAATTGGGTGAACTGCTATGGCTGTGTTGGTGTGAGAAGCAACAGAAAACCATAGGTAGGTGTCCCAGCTGTGGGGATTTAACTGTGATCCTATTGAAAGCTACATTAAACCCTTTATAAACAAAAAAATTCCAAAGCTTCTCCCTATGAGAGGTGCAAAAAAGAGGGATTGAGTGGAAATGAGTCCATGAATTGACATCTAGCAAAAGGAACTTTCACTTGAATTCATAGAGTACACATTAAAAGTATCCATATCAAGTGTGAATATTTGTCTGAGTATTTTAGAGTTTCAGAATTGATAAGTAAAAGCCATATTTGTCAGTCATGAAGTGTTAACATTTTAGCAAATAGCAAAAGTACATGGATATAACAGCTCAATTGAAAAATATTTTTCATGGCTCCCCTGGTTGTATCCCGCTCAATCAGGAGATAAACATATTTTATACCCCAGTCTTTATTAAATTCAGACCAAAAAGTTTTACCCATTGTCTAGCTGTTTAAAAAGCTTAATCTTAAAAGGGTAAAAAAATCATCTTTTTTACAATCTACATATTTGGTATTATGGTAGATGTCATCAATACACAACTAATCAGACAAAGGTCAAGGTCATCTGACAAGGTTAAGGTTAACTATCGAGGTCCACAGGGTTGCATCCAGAGCGCGGGATTGCGGGATTCCCGCTAAAATAATCATAATCCCGCATAATCAACATTTCTATGCGTACCCGATCCCGCAATCAATTGGCCCGCAAAAATTACATTGCGGTGCGTGATTAATTTTTTTTGAAGGTAGGATAACAAGTCAATTGGACCAGAATTTCTACAATTATACTAGTAAAATGCGATTTTGATTCTTCTTTCATAGTATAAGGATTGTTTTTTAATTTGAAACGAGCGGGTGATGATGGTAACCACGGGCGACGAATTTCTACACTTGAATAGTTTTCGTCTTCCAAATTTAGACTGGAAGAAAATAAAATTTAATTTTCTTATAATTCTGTATATCGCAAACTACGAACATTTTCATGATCTTTGGTCAAGAAAACACACATAGGACTCACGATACTTTTGATAATTTAGCGAGAAAACGAGCTCCTGGGCATTTTAGCGAGATAGAAAAAGATCGGAGTTTCCAGTTTAATTAACAGGGGTTCAAGCCTAAAATGACGTACCGGAAATCGTCTGAACAACATGGCTGAACTGTACGCAAATCGGTCTTGTCAATCGCAAATTTCCTATTTTCGGAAAGCAAACGTGAGATTTGGAAAATAAAAACGGAAAATAGGACTGATGATGACACCTCAGGTATCGGTGAGAGTGTTACTATAGTGAATTCGAGTGATAATCCGTTTGAAAACGGCGAAGAACATGATCGGATCACTAAACAGAAAACCCCTCATGTTGATTTGGACTCTTGCCGAACAAACAGACCATGGCGTTACACGTACAACTAAAAGGAAATTAAATGTTTATTCTGTACTGGCATCGGAAAAAAAAATTTTAGAACTGGAAATACAAACTTCAGAACATCAACTTTACTGGTTAGTATGAGACCAATTCTCGCTGAGTTCATGGTAAATACAGAAAGGAAATCCTTTTTATGACAAGAATGGGTCTCCAACCAGTAGAGCACTATTTAAGAATGAAATCTGTAGTTGAAAGTTATTTAAAAGTTAACAGATGTTGAGATATAAACAGTTAAGTTGATCCGTTATAGTAAAATATAAGTTTTATACTTTCGCAAGATTAACAAATAAACTTACTGTGACTACAATGAATCTTTACACCCCCCCCCCCCCCATTATTTCAAATTGGCCCCCCTTTTTCTGACTGTAATGGGGGACAGCCCCCCATTTTGAAAATTTCTAGATGCAACCCTGGGTCCAAGGTGCAAACTTGTAGATAAAGTTTTGAATCCAGGGGGTATTAGTGTTAAACAATCCCATCATAGTAATTTGAAAACAATAAAAAAGCCAAAAGAATACATATATTATATTGATCACAACCAGATTTTAATGATTACAGATTGAGTTACCAAAGAAAGAGTTGACGATTGCCCCGAGAAATGATGCTGCCCTGTATGATGATGTTCAGAGTTATCAGCAACAAGAATTTAAGGATGATTCAAGGTAAATATTACGGTAAATGGAAAGAAAGTAAGAGGAAAAAAAGTAACGGAAAAAAATTAACAATTTCAGCTAGGAAAAAAGTATCAGGAAAGAAAGTAACAATTTTTTAAGTTATACTGAAATTTGCGTATATTTTTAATTATAAAAAAAACTTACATAAATAGAAAAGACTTCATTGATCTTTGGACATTTTTCACTTGAAGGAAAAGTAACTTTGATTTTAATCTTTATAATAAGAATTTTGTGAAAAGACAAGAAAAGCAAGATGGAGTGGGTTTTTGTTGATCTTGGTGGTGTGGTTGTCATTAAGAAAGTTTACATTTGGGTTACTTGAACTACTGCTATTTTTGTGAATAACAGACAGGTCAAGTACTAAGAAAGAATTTTTCATAATGAATATGGAAGAATTTTTCAACAGAGAAAAAATAATCTGAAGCTTCAAAATAATTCATATTTTACAGTAAGCAATAAGCAGTACTTTGTTAATTGGGTAAAAGTGTAAAAGTTTACACCTAATACCACAATCCAAAGATCTTAACAAGTATAACAAATAATGACACCTATACAAATGTTAAACTTTTTAAACCAAAATGAAACCCACAACATGTTAAATTATAAAACCCACAACATATTAAATTATCAATGACAATATATAATAACAAGAATATTTTTTCAAAATGTCCTTTAGACTAAAACAATAACTTAGTGCCACTTTTATGTAAACCCGTACTTTTTTTCCTGTTTCTTTTTTTTCCGGTTACTTTCTTTCCTGTACTTTCTTTCCTACAATCAAGTATTACAACCTTTCCCATAAGTTGAAAGCCATGCAACAAGAGTTCAAGGATGATTCTAGGTAAATATTACAACCTGCCCCTTTAATTGAGAGCCATGCAACAAGAGTTTAAGGATGATTCTAGGTAAAAATTACAACCTTCCCCTTTAACTGAGTACCGTGCAACAAGAGTTTAAGGATGATTCTAGGTAAAAATTACAACCTTCCCCTTTAACTGAGTACCGTGCAACAAGAGTTTAAGGATGATTCTAGGTAAAAATTACAACCTTCCCCTTTAACTGAGTACCGTGCAACAAGAGTTTAAGGATGATTCTAGGTAAAAATTACAACCTTCCCCTTTAACTGAGTACCGTGCAACAAGAGTTTAAGGATGATTCTAGGTAAAAATTACAACCTTCCCCTTTAACTGAGTACCGTGCAACAAGAGTTTAAGGATGGTTCTAGGTAAAAATTACAACCTTCCCCTTTAACTGAGTACCGTGCAACAAGAGTTTAAGGATGATTCTAGGTAAAAATTACAACCTTCCCCTTTAACTGAGTACCGTGCAACAAGAGTTTAAGGATGGTTCTAGGTAAAAATTACAACCTTCCCCTTTAACTGAGTACCGTGCAACAAGAGTTTAAGGATGGTTCTAGGTAAAAATTACAACCTTCCCCTTTAACTGAGTACCGTGCAACAAGAGTTTAAGGATGGTTCTAGGTAAAAATTACAACCTTCCCCTTTAACTGAGTACCGTGCAACAAGAGTTTAAGGATGATTCTAGGTAAAAATTACAACCTTCCCCTTTAACTGAGTACCGTGCAACAAGAGTTTAAGGATGATTCTAGGTAAAAATTACAACCTTCCCCTTTAACTGAGTACCGTGCAACAAGAGTTTAAGGATGATTCTAGGTAAAAATTACAAGATCCAATAGGTCCTGCAGGCTGATGGTAAAATTTTTAATGCCAAACCCTGTAAGATGTTCCAGTTGGCATATTTGTCAGTACCAAAGAACATAATTTTGAACAGATCCAAATTTAATCTGCTTTTATCTTCAAGGTTTTCTTTTATTCATCAAATTGTTTCCAGTGCATAAATTACCGTAAACTTGCTTGATATTGGACAAGTGAATAAAGGGTAACTGTTGAATATTTGAAGTATGTATTGATTATTGGGTGTTCTAAAATAAAAACCCTTCAATGTATTTATTACTTCCTGGTTTTACTGATATTCAATTCAAAAGTAAATTTATTAAGTAAATACCCTAACCCTTCTATTACAGAGTTCTGTATATAAGGGGAAAATGCCTTTCATTCTTATTATTCAACAAAGCCCTATGTTGTGGATATTCATTTCAATAATACTGACATCATAGCTGTTATGAGCAGCTAGAGGACAGGGATTGTTCTGTTATTGAAATAATACAATCTAATGCCATATTTATCCCTCTTTTTGTAGCCCTATCAGTTATGCTCTTTTTTTTTTTTTTACTGTAAACATATGCTCTCAAGCATCCAATAAAAGATACAATGGTAGAGTGTATTTTGGTTTATAAATCCAATTATTTTATGACTAGAGGGAAAACACAACACAACGTTCTTCTTATAAATATATAATATAGCCCATTGACTATGGGCTTTAAATCCACATTCCACAATGTTTGAGATATGGCGTAATGATCGCGGTAGGGAAATTGAATACAGGATGGCGGAGATATGCATTAAGCACCCGATCCATACTGCTTATAGTAAACAAATTTTCGCGACTATAGCAACCCGAACATCGCCGATCGTCTTCTAAGAATTGAAGAAATTGCAGAATTTTCCGCTCCGTGGTACGCATTCTAACGGGTAACACACGGATAACCCTATATTAGATTTTATATGAATTAATTCTGGACTCAACTCCTTCAGAAAACGTCAACTGAATTTGAACGACACGAACAGGGAGACTTTAGACGCTTATATTTCAGTCACTCTTAGGATATGTACGATGTATAGATACGAACCAGGAGCACAAAGGTGCAACTATTGATGCAAACAAACCAAAACTGGTGTGCCACAAACACCAATATTATGTATCTCAACGCCAGCAACGGAAGTTAACTTTTGGACCAACAACATACATGGTCAGTTTACTAACTTACAATGGGCAAACAACATACGGCGAACCTTAGCGCCGACAACACACGGTGAACCTTAGCACCGACAACACACGGTGAACCTTAGCACCAACAACACACGGTGAACCTTAGCACCGACAACACACGGTGAACCTTAGCACCGACAACACACGGTGAACCTTAGCACCGACAACACACGGTGAACCTTAGCACCGACAACATACGGTGAACCTTAGCACCGACAACACACGGTGAACCGTAGCACCGACAACAACAATGAACCTTAATCAACAAAACACGTGGTGTTCTTTTGTATTAACCAACCTACTGTGCACCTCAACACCGACCTGCGGGCTGCATTCGACAATACAAGTTGCATTTTATGCACCTCTACTCGGATCCGTTTATATCAATCCGTTGTTGCAATATAACTAGGAAGAGCAATGTACCTTCGATAATGCATGCAGCCAAGCGTCAAAGTCACCCTGTCCGATAGCATATGTGCCACTGAGCAAACTGAACGTAGTAAAAACATTAGCATGTTTCGCCAAGAGTAAACATACATCACAAATGTAATTTGAGCCTACAAATATTACGGTCGCGTTAACCTATGTTTCCACCATGTACTCGAATACTATGATTACTTGAGATCGGATCCAAAATTTAACTAGCTACTGAACAGCAAGAGATGTCGGGGACCCGGATCTGAAAGCGCCATTGGCACTGGGTAAATTGAAATGTACAATGACCCTACCGCGACAAAAAAAAAAAAAAAAAAAAAAAAAAAAAAAACACACATATCACAATAACAGATTTATAGTGTCTTTTCAGGCTTCAGCTTCGGCCAGTAAAGTCCCGTAGTATATACATGATTGGTATAACTGCAGACCTGAAACGATATGAAGATCGAGGAGCCAACACATTCACAACTATACTTCTACGAAGTCCCCTCTAAAGGAGCGGGCGGGCGGGTTTTGAACCGTATTTGTAGAGTGTTTGCTTAAGAAGAGGACGTATTTCGGCGATGCACGGGTTTATATAGCAGACGACAATCGTAAAAAAGTAGTTCTCCGGTCATAACCGATCTTACCCGAGGGGTGTCGCCCTGGATACCAATAAACAATTCCCCGCAAAAATAATCCTTACTATTTTCAATTTTGAAAATAATAAGATTTATTTTATGACTAGAGGGAAAACACAACACAACGTTCTTCTTATAGATATATAATATAGCCCATTGACTATGGGCTTTAAATCCACATTCCACAATGTTTGAGATATGGCGTAATGATCGCGGTAGGGAAATTGAATACAGGATGGCGGAGATATGCATTAAGCACCCGATCCATACTGCTTATAGTAAACAAATTTTCGCGACTATAGCAACCCGAACATCGCCGATCGTCTTCTAAGAATTGAAGAAATTGCAGAATTTTCCGCCACAAGAAATTTCACAAAATTTATCCCCCAAAATTCTGACAACAATGCGCGACTTTACCATGGACTTAAATAAGTGTACGACCAACCGATCTTTATTTTTTTTTTATTTATTTTTATTTATTAATTAATTTATTTATTTATTTTTCTTTATTATTTTGACACTATGCTTTTTATTTTCGGTCAAACTAGTTTAAATCTCAAATAAGAACAATGAACAATTACTCAGAACAGACATGTTTCAAAATTACGTCTTTAAAACTCATGAGATACATTTCAAGTCCAACCTCCGACAAATGTACTCCATCCCGACGATAGAAACCAGGGGTACTAACGTCAATGTCCACCCGCAATGCATCCGACCTAGCTTGCAAAGACGCCTGCAATCGCCCGTAACGATTTATTCTCTTTCGCTTGTCTTCAATCGTTTGGAACGTGTAAGCGGCCGAGTTCCAGGAGATTCGCTGCAGGATATCTATCCACACAACTACTGCTCCAGGAACTGCCATACGTAGATAACTGAACTCGCGCCGGATAATATTGCGGATGGACGTTAACGATAACGACGTTAAATCGTTTCCACCAAGATGCACCAAAATGACTTTGGGTTCCGCTCGAAGGAGGACATGGCATTCAATTTCTCTACGAAATTGTCTCCAAGACATCCCGCGTCGTCCCCACCATGCAATACTTGCATCCAGTTTGAGGTTCGGCTTGCCCTTTTCCACTGCGCGAACTCCAGCCCAATATGGGATTGAATCGCCCAAAACCCAGATCTCTAAAATAAAAACATTTAACATATCATTATACGAGTTGAAAAAAGTCTGATTTGGTATAGATCTTCCTTAACGAATATAAGATCTGTATGATTCCGATTGCCAACGACCTAATTGCATGATGTTTTCATCAGGAATCCCTTCCCCAGCTAAATCTGTAGCCCTACCTATGCGAAAACTGTGCGTTTTGTAACATAAGTCCCTAAACTTAGTGCGCGAAATGCACTTCTCTAGGACGGAAGCGAATTGTACTCGGGTCAAGGGTGTGGTATCTGCGTGACAAAATAAGGAATTATCACGGACTGGTCTAATAAGCAGGAAATCCCTCAAACATTTAACAGGACAGAGGTTCGAGTCCTCGCACGGTATGCGCAAAATGGTTGGCTTTGCGGACTGATTAGTCTTGAATTTTCTCAAAGTTACTGATAATACCCCATTTTCATTGTCAAAAACAATGTCTGATAACTGTAAATGGCTATTAGGCACCGTTTTAGACACCAAAACCAATTCGCTTACTCTAAACAAGCCAAAGTATGCAAGGACATAGACTGCTGTAAATAGCTTCATTTCATATGTATTATAGCAAACGAACTGTAGCTGCCCTATAAGTGCTTTGAGAATAGGTAACGTTAATGGCGCTCTGTTGTCAATCGATTTTCTTAGACGTGAGCAACCTTGCAACATTTTATTTAGCACGAAAGATTGACTCATATCTTGCCAGCCATTCAGCTTGTGCATGTAATTAATGCCCGATACATAAGTCTTAATTGTTCTTGTCGCTAAACCTCTTTCAAAGCAGTAAGCGACGAATACGACTACATTGTTTATCTCTGCCGGCCAACATACGCGTAAAGAGTATTCTTCTCTAAATTTATTAAAGGCACTAATTCCGTTGTAATATGCGATTCTTGAATTTGGTGCTAGACCCTCTGTTACCAGTCTCAGTGCCCTTCCTTGAATATGGTCCATAGATGGGCGGGAATAGGTGTCGGATCCGGATCGGCATCTGGGGCCATGGCCTTGCATCGGCAAACCTGAAACCGTGATAGCGCGTCACATAAATTGTTTGAGATACCTGGCACATGACTCGCGCGAATCACTATATTAAGCTCTAAACATTTCAGTACCAGCGGTCTGACTAGCTGCATAACTCGGTCTGATCTCGCGGAATAGGTATTGACTATTTGTACAACAGCCAGATTGTCGCAGTGAAAATTAATTTTCTTATTCCTGAACGATTCCCCCCCCAGATGCAAATTGCCACGAAAATAGGGAAGAGTTCCAATGTAGTGATATCCCTTGTTATGCCCATAATGTGCCATAGCTCCGGCCATTTCGCCACGCACCAGTGCCCTTTAAAATAGATGCCAAAACCTAAGCCTTTACCACCTGCGCTATCAGTGTACAGTTGTTCGTCCGAGTTTGAAACCCAGAAGCGATCATTGAATACGGATATACCGTTATGATATTGGAAGAAAGACAACCAGACTTGCAAATCACGTTTCATTGCTTTGGTTACATGCAAATGGTGGTGCGGTTTAGTCAGACCGCATATCGAATTGATGAGTCGACGACAAAATGGTCTGCCTGCAGGTATAGCGCGACAACAGAAATTTAAAGAACCAATCAAAGATTGCATGGATTTAAGCGTTGTCCTCTTTTCTGCCAAAATTTCCCTGATTTTTGCAATTACTTCCTCGATTTTTGCAAACGGTATACGAACCTCCATTTTGCTGGAGTCTAGCTCGAGGCCCAAAAAACAAAGAATTTCTGATGGACCCTCGGTTTTTTCTTCTGCCAGAGGTACGTTTAAATCCTGCATACAGGCTAGAAAGAGAGACATTAGCACGTTGCATTTCACTGTTGTTTGATCGCCCCCCAGAAAATCGTCTAAATAATGGATTAGCCCGCCCGACTGCATTCGTGATCGTACGCAGAATTCTAAAAAGGTCGAAAATGTTTCAAAGGTCTTGCAACTCACTGCAGCCCCGAACGGAAGCACCTGATCCACGTAAAATTTACCGTCAAATTGGATTCCGAGTAGCTCAAAGTCCCTAGGGCTCACTGGCAACAATCTAAATGCGCTCTTAATATCCATTTTGAACAGCTTGCAGTTCCTACCTAAGGTTTGTATAAGGTTAATGGCGGCATCAAAGCTGGTGTATTGTACAGAACAGTGTTCCCTAGCTATACCATCATTAATAGACTCTCCCTCGGGAAAAGACAAATGATGTATTAACCTATAATCACCTGCTGACTTTTTTGGAACCAACCGGGTCGGAGACACGATAAGGTTAGGAAATGGTTTATGCTCAAAAGGGCCTGCCATACGGCCCGACTCGATTTCTTTATTTAGCTTTTGCCGAACGATATCAGGCCGAGACATAGCTGATTTTAGGTTCTTGCACGTCCGCCCTTCTCTCGGGCCATCGTAGTGCAAATCAAAACCCGATTTGAAGCCCTTCAGTAGAGTACCCGCTAGTTTCCTGTCATAACCTTTAAGATATTTTTCAAGATTGTCGATATTAATGGGCGTATATGCTATGGCAAGATTAAAATTTACCGGGCTGACTCCTATGGACGGCATGACCGGTTCTACTAAAAGGCCCTGCGCCTCGACCGCGTGGTGCTTGTCGGGCATTACCGCGAAAATTACCAGACTGATAACCGACATTGTTAGACCTAGACTTAGACGGACAGTGAGCTGCCGGGTGGGGGAGTTCGCAATGTGTACAGACATGGCGGAAACGGCACTGTGGCCAGGTACAGACAGACTCATTAAATGAGAAGCAAATTTGCCTCGCCCCGGGTTTAGAAACGGAGATGGCGGGCGGTGCCCTGAATGAAACCTGGATACAGCGCCACCACAAGTCTGTATTTAACTTAGCCCACGAAGAAGGGTTGATAGCTTGTCGCAAGCGGAATTGTTCGTCATATTCTCGCCACACGAATCCACCCTGCCGAGCTGCACACTCGCGTATTGACCACATATAATGTAGTAATTCGTGGGTTTTATCCGGATGTGCCGACAAATATATTGATGAATAAATCAAAAAAGCGTCCGTCCATTTTTCAATGTTGGACACTTTCTCGCGGATTTCCTTCGGTCTAGTCTCTATTGAGCCACCTGACGACAGGTGCAATTGGGAGCCGGATGTTAAACTTTCTAATTCTATTGCTCCCTTCAAGAGAATACTTAGATTTATATACTGTCCCTGGCAAATTTGTCTTTTTAATGCTGCCGGGACTTGGACGGCTAAATCCTCGTCGGCTAGTCTAAATAAATCCGGACCCTGCGAAGGTAAAACAGGCTCAAGATACGGTATGAGTGGCTCGGACGTGGCAACACTTGGGTGATGCTGTGCTTGAATGTCTGAGCTAACAATAGGATTTGAAGTAGCAGGAGATGGAGGATTATTGGTTACGACGCAAGATGAAGTATTTGTAAGGGGGCAAGAACTTGTTGACCTACGGGTAAGTTGTTCAAAGTCAATAACATTACCCCTACTACGAGTAATTATACCTGCGTCAGGTTCCAAAAGCCTCGCCGCTGTGTTGTCTGTACCAAGCCCGGACTTCACAGCCGTTCCTGCGTTGCTTGTAGCCGCTTTCCTCTTCGTCCCACGTGTCTTCGGGGGCATTTCAACACAACTTACTTTTGAACCGTATTTGTAGAGTGTTTGCTTAAGAAGAGGACGTATTTCGGCGATGCACGGGTTTATATAGCAGACGACAATCGTAAAAAAGTAGTTCTCCGGTCATAACCGATCTTACCCGAGGGGTGTCGCCCTGGATACCAATAAACAATTCCCCGCAAAAATAATCCTTACTATTTTCAATTTTGAAAATAATAAGATTTATTTTTGTCTCCTTAAAATCAGTACCCACAGCATAGGGGTTTGCTAAGCAGTAATAATTTAGACTGGTGATTCTCCCTGCTATCTATACCTTTGTGGACGATATTTTCTTTACAAGATCTAACAAGGATACAAGAACGTGGGGTTGAAAATACGATGAGTAATTAATGCCATCAATCTGTTGTATACTTTTCAGTGTTGTTTCGTTTCGTAAGGCTACCAAGATTGGAGTGATCTTCAAAGTGACGCCACAAGTACAAGAGGGGGATGTCAAGGTAAACGATGGATTCACAGCTACAGATAGAATTTTTTTTCAAATTTTAAATCAAAGTATTTCAATAAATACACAACAAACCCTATGATGTTGGTACTCATTTGAATTTTCTTGTCAAGACAATTCAAATGAGTACTCACAACATAGGGTTTCATTCAGAAATTAAGATTTTAGACTGGCTTTAGTAACTTCTCTTATCTGTACCTTTGTAGATTACTGCTGTTGATCAAAATATTTCTTGACCAATCAGATCATTCATTCAGGCAGGAAGTGCTTTGTTGACCTCTGTCATTTTGGCCATTTTGTTTAAATGTTTTCATGTATGGGCTATATAATATACATTGTAACTACTGCTTCAACAAAATGTAGTTATTGTGCTTATAAACAATTTGACTTCTGATTTATGTCCCTGACTATTTAATTTGAAGACAATTCTATGGCTTAGCATTTAATAGTTATAGCTGCCTACATGTTTATAGGCAGTTACAACTATTTTGCGCTGTTGAAATACAACCCCAAGGACCTCTACTGAAATTGATATCTTTTTCAAATATTGATTTAACACACTCCCTAGATGGTCCTTGGTTACATTATGGGACACATTTTTTTGCCCAATTTTATCTGTTTCCACATTACAGATCTTGTTAGCTCACCTGTGCAAGAAGTGCTCAAGGTGAGCTATTGTGATCGTACAATGTCGGGCGACTGTCGTCAGTAGTGCATCGTATGTCGTTCGTCGTCCACAATTTCTTAAAACATCTTCTCCTGAACCAGTGGGCCAACCTTGATGAAACTTTGCAGGGATGTTCCTTGGGTCAAGCTCTACCAAATTTATTCAAATAAATGAAATCCAACCCTAACTTTCCCTTTACCCTTAACAAAAAGGGTCAAAAAGGCTCCACCTGGGCCCAACCCTTTTTACATAGAACTAAATAGCCCAAATCTTCAAAAATCTTCTCTGAAACCAGAAGGCAGACAGCTTTCATATTTGATATGTAGCATCATCTAGTGGACTTCTACAAAGTTTGTTCATATCAAGACCCTAGGATCATTTTTGGGCTCCACCCGGGTGAACCCTTTTACATAGAATAAAAGAGTGAAAATCTTCAAAAATCTTCTTCTCTGAAACCAGAAGGCAGACAGCTTTCATATTTAGTTTATAGAATCATCTAATGGACCTCTACCAAGTTTGTTCATATCAAGACCCTTGGGTCACATTTAGGCTCCACCTGGGTGCATCTCGTTTTACATAGAATCAAAAAGCGAAAAGGCATATCTGTCTTGCTCTAGGCTGAAAATATTCCATGGTTTTGATCTTATGTAAAAATTATCTCCTTTTTGACATCTGTATATTTAATAAATGTGATGTCCCAGGAGTCAAAGAGACGCAGGTGAGCAATCTAGGACAATCATGGTCCTCTTGTATATGTATACTTTTCTTTTTTCAGGTTTGTTTCATCATGAAGCATAATTACCGCAATGCGACATCAGCTGTGCCAACAGAGGGTCAAGAGCCTCAAACCATCTGGCTTGAACACAGAGTTGCTGTAAATCTTGGACCATTGACCAATAAATAATGTTCTCAAATCATCTGGCTTCTTGATAGAGATGCAATTAGCCTTGGATAGCCAAAAGAAAATATCTTGCAGTTCTTTTCTAAAATTTAAGCTAAATTTATAATATATCGCTCTGTTTAAAAAAAATTGATTTGAAGATTTGGATTGAAATTTCATGTTGATAATGGCTCTGAGCCTTTTTGTATGAGTAAAAGCTATTTCTCACGGCTTCTGTTTTGAAACCATCAATCTAGCCTTGGGTTGATGGTAGAATTATATTCAAATCCATTTGCACTGTTCTTCCCTTTCTTGACTTTGAGCATTTAAATGCGGTTTACTAACCCTCAAAGATTGAAAATATATATTGTATTAATACAGCATCATGTTATATATGGTAAAGGGTTTAAATCATTTCCTTTGTTTTAGCTTCATTGTATAAGAACAAAAAGTTATGTAATTGCAATTACCTTATTGTCTTCGTCTAGGTTTAGGATTGGGCAGTTTGATTAACTTAAACTTTGGTCTTAAATCTGTAATTAGCTTGGCTGTTTTCGGAGAAAACCCGAGGTATTATGATCACCTTTGGGTTGTTTGCTTTGGTATGGGCGTTGGTGTTGGCATGACCCTTCTTTCAACTAAGAATTCTTGCGTTATCTGCAGCTGCAGTCAAGCGTTGCACACGTAGGCGGTGCTCTTTTTATACCCCCGCAAAACGAATGTTTTCGGGGGTATACTGGAATCAGTCTGTCTGTCCATCCATCCGTCCGTCTGTCTGTTCATCCGTCTGTCCATCTGTCTGTCCGTCCGTGGACATTTTTACTAGTAATTTTGTGTCGCGAACTACTCCTTCAGTTTTCATTCAATAGTAATGAAACTTCATACAAACAATGATTACAAGTTGAAGTTTTGCAAGACGCAATTTTCAAGTCTCCACTCCCCCTGGTTCATAAATTATCTCCCCTTGAACTTAGACATTTTTTTTTCTATTTGTAACTATGTACTGATAATTTTGTGTCGTAATAGTAATGAAACTTCATACAAACATTGATCATAAGTTGAAGTTTTGCAAGATGCAATTTTCAAGTCTCAATTCCCCCTGATTCATGAATTATCTCCCCTTGAACTTGGACATTTTTTCTTATTTGTTACTATGAACTGATAATTTTGTGTCGCGAACTCCTCCTTCAGTTTTCATTCAATAGTGATGAAACTTCATACAAACATTGATCTTAAGTTGAAGTTTTGCAAGACACAATTTTCAAGTCTCAACTCCCCCTGGTTTATGAATTATCTCCCCTTGAACTTCGACTTTTTTCCTATATATTACCATGTACTTATAAGTTTGTGTCTCAAACTCCTCTTTCAGTTTGTAATCATTAGAAATGAATCTTTATTCAACTATTGATCATCAAATGAAGTTTTGCAAGATGCAAATTTCAAGACTCAACTCCCCCTGGCTCAAAATTATCTCCCCTTGAACTTAGACATTTTTTCTTATTTGTTACCATGTACTTATAATTTTGTGTCGCAAACTCCTCCTTCGGTTTTCATTCAAAAGTTATGATTTTTAATACAAATATTGATCATAAGTTGAAGTTTTGCAAGACGCAATTTTCAAGTCTCAACTCCCCCCTGGTTCATGAATTATCTCCCCTTGAACTTAGACATTTTTTCTTTTTGATGCTATGTACTGATAATTTTGTGTGGCAAACTCCTCCTTTAGTTTTCATTCAATAGTTATGATTTTTAAAACAAATATTGATGATAAGTTGAAGTTTTGCAAGACACAATTTTCAAGTCTCAACTCCCCCTTGTGCATGAATTATGTCCCCTTGAACTTAGACCTTTTTTGCCGATTGTTACCGTGTACTCACAATTTTGTGTTGCAAACTCCTCCATCAGTTTTCAATCAATAGTAATGAAACTTAATACATTGATCAAAAGTTGAAGTTTTGCAATACACAATTTTCAAGTCTCAACTGCCCTGCTTCAAGAATTAGAACTTTAGCTTTTTTGTACACAAGTAAAAATCTTGTGTTGCAAACTCCTCCTTGTTTTCTTTTTCGTTCACATATACTTGTAATTTTGTGTTACAAACACCTCCTTCAGTTTTCCTTCAATAGCTTGAAAACATTTATCACATGTTTAAGTTTTGCCAGACGCAATTTAGAGGTCTCAAATCCAAGAGTTATCTTAATATTTGAAGCATGTTTTGCCTCTTCTGTCATAGTATCTCATTCTCTGAAAGCACTTGCGGGGGTATTAAGTCACATTCGGTGACAAGCTCTAGTTTAAGAATATATTTCTTTGAAACTTACATATATGTTCATCATCACAAAAGCAGTCCATAGTTTCAAGGAAGATAAATATGAACGAATTTTTGTAAGAGTTATCCCTCCTTTTGTCTTTATTTTCTCTTTAAGTTGAAAGAAAGTTTTCTCAAAACATTTATTTATAAATATACATGTAAATGATTTACATTTAGATAATTTCATCAATTTCTGTGCATTATGATTTGCTGAAAATTGGTTTTAAATTCTCAATAAAAACAATATTTGAGTTGGCAGCTATTTTGTAAGCTGCAAAAAGTCATTTATTAATTTATTTAAGCTTGCATCTTTTTATGCCCCCGATAGGGAGGCATCATAAATTTGACTTGTCCGTCCGTCCGTCCGTCCGTCTGTCCGTCCGTCCGTCATTCCGTCCAAAAACTTTAACATTGGCCATAACTTCTAAATCAAAGCGGTGTCGGGGGCATTGTCATCTTACAGTGACAGCTCTTGTTCTTGCTACTTTGATCCTATATCTTACCGCTCTTTGCATATTGAGTTTGACTTTTGGCCAGACTTAAAGTGATTATGCCCCCCCAAACATAGTTGGGGGGGGGGGGGTATATAGGAGTCAGCTTATTGGTTGGTCTGTCCGATGGCTGCTCTGTTCTCTGTAGCTTTTTTTTGTTTGCTCATTTTCTCAGCAACTAATGGGCGGATTTCAAAGAAACTTTACAGATGTGATAAGTAACAGACAGAATTGTGCTAGTGATATTTTTGGTTACAATCCATTGACTTTTTACAGAGTTATGGCCTTTTGATGACAGAATGGCTTTTCATTATTGACAAGCACTTGTAGAGGACTTTAAGTCAGCTTTTGGACAGTATAGTTCACCCTTTGTCATGGTGGAGAAAAATCTTGGAAAAATTGTCTAGTAAAAAAGGGAATCAGGAGGTATTGAAAAAAATCACACTGGTCACTGCACATATGTGCAGAATGATCTTTGTCTGTATCCCCTGCAAAAGCAGGATTTTTCCATGTTCAGCATGACAAGGGTTAAATAAATGGTACAGTCAAACTTGTTTTAAGCAACCACTACAGGGACTACCAAAAAGCAGTTCTTGAAAAAAATGGCTGCTTAATACATGCTTTGTTTACAAATAAGAAACACACTTTTTGATCAAATATGCATATTATTGCGAAATTCTCAAAATCCTATGCTTTTATAACTAAATACAATTGTCTTATTGAGACGATTCTGTTATGTTCAAAGAACATAGGATTCATTTCAATAAATTTTAGACCCACAATACCAACTTTTTAGAATATTTTTAATTAAAGAAAGAGATTTTTAAAGCAGTCACTTAATAAAAATGGTTGCTTAATAGATGTGGTTGCTCGAGCAAGATTGACTGTATTATAATATTAATTATATCATGGTATGTGTATTAAGGTATTTATTAAAGCTAATAAATTATAATGTGCATCTCATATTTAAAGTTTTTGTTGGCTAAGGAAAACCATGTAAATTATGAGTCTAGTTACTTCAGATAACGATGAATGATAATTCTAATTGGCTCCTCTGTCCAGAAGTTATCAGACTACTGTCATAGGGTTTGTGTCTGTCCATCTGTCTGTCTGTGCCTTCAAATGCTGACCCGTGAACATTTTTATGTCCCCTTTTGATGAAGAGGGGGTATATTAATTTGTGATGTTATTCTTTCCATCAGTCCGTCTGTACACCTTTTTATGTTTGGAAGATGACAGGCAAGAAACATCTTTGGTGAATAGATCTCAGTGATGAGAAGTACAGTACAAAAGAACCACAACTTTGTCTTTAATATTTTTTAGTTAAAGACCTTTGTCAAATTTATAGAGCATGATAACCTCTAGAATTTGTTTGTTTTATGCCTCCGGTATAAAAAATGTCAAAATCACAATTGTCTAAAATTTGAAGGAAAAAATATTATTAAATAAATAATGATAATAATAAACCACCAGAAACTGCTCAAGGCAAATGATTTAAGGAACATAAAAAATCTCAAAATCTTTGATACTTAAAACACTTATACAAAACTTGATGATCCTTTATTATACTCCTGGGGTAAGATCCTCTGCATACATAAATGATAAGTGTTTAAAAAAAAGATAAAAATTTACAGTCTTGAATTTTAGTTTCACCTTTTTCTTGAGGCTTCTTGCTGTGAGTGATACAGTTGTCACAATAACAAACCTTTGTAAACATATGTTAGTCAGTCGATTTTATACAGATTATAATTACTCTTACATAATGGATGGACTTCAAAGTAACTCAGAAAATTTTTCTTTGTCATGAGCAGATGTGCCATTTGGTACAAAAAATCAGATAGCTCTAAAGTCATGGTCATAGCTAGTGTTGGGCAATCGGTTTAAATCACAATTGAAAATCAGTTTTTAGTTGGAAGAGTAAATCAACCAATGATAAATTGTACAATCATTTTCTTACAAATTAATACAGCACTCTCATTATTATCTTTTAAAGAATAGAATTTGAAAATTTACTTAGAACTCATAACTTAAAGACTCTTTCTGCTGATTTTTCTACCAACTTTAGTGTTCTTCTGGCTCGTTGGCCGAGTGGTAAGGGCACTTGACTCGTAACCTGGTGGTTGCAGGTTCAAACCCCGTCAGAGGTGGGTTGTGTATTTCGGCAGGACACTTTACAGACAATCCCCCAGTCTACCCAGCTATAAACCATTGCCTCTCTCTCTATGTGCAGGATAAAATCTAGAATGAGTTGGTACCACGATGGAAATAAGAGTCAGTCAACCTTTAATTGTGTTATTCTTGAGAAAAGAAAACAAACTTCATAGCTGAGCATGAAACAGATATGGGCTTTTAAAAAACAATATATAATAGCTTTCATTTATGTGTAGGAACTGATTAATCGATTATGTAATTTCTTATTCGATTATCACAATCAGAAGTCCAAACCAACTGATTATCGATTATAATTGGATTAATCTACCTATCACTAGTCATAGCTCAAGGACAATCATTAATATTTGTGGAAGGGTTTCAAAACAACTTGACTCAGGTATTCTCTATCATGAGAAGATGTGCCATTTGAAACAATATTTTAGATGACTCAAAGGTCAAGGTTTTAGCTGAAGGTCAAATATTGAAATTGGTTTTTTCTGGACCATAGCTCTAACAATTATAAATGTATTTCAAAATAATGTGGCTAGATTGTTACGGCTAGTAAAAAGTTGTGCATTTTGAAACAAATTTGAATATTGCTTAGAGGTCAAGATCACAGCTTAAGATTAAACACGAAAATTTAATGGGACATATTGCCTATAATGAGGGATAAATTTCAAAATAAAGGGGGTGTTCCAAATATATAGTAAAATGTGCCCACGCTTAGATTTTTATGATATTGTGGGTAATTGTAGTACTGGGTATACTGATTAAGGAAATAACTTTTTTTTCCAAAATGAGTAAAGAGGGTCGACCATAAAGTACCCGAAAGCACAGCTTATCGAATGCAAAGGGGTGTCAGGAAAAAATCAGCTTGCAAGGAAATTTTGGAATCTGTAAAAAGAATTTGTTACTGATTTAAAAGACAATTGGTACCTATATGTTTTTATATAGGTTGGAATCTTATGTCTGTTTCCTCCTATCAGATAGCCCAAAAAGTTCTTGAAAAAATCATGAAAATTCGAAAAAAATGAAATAATGTTCTGAGTTAAAGGGTTAAATTTTTTAAGTTGTAGCTCTAGTCCAGTTATCAAACTCTTTTAAAATTATGATACATATGTTCTTAATGTTTACAGAAAGTTTCATTGAAATCGAAAACCGGTAAGTTAGTCGAAATTCTCTTAGTGTAGAAGATAGTGGGTGGGGTAAGATATAGATTTCACCCATCTGATAATCTTAAAGTGTGAATAACTTTACAACGGCTGTAGACAGGATGTTCATATTTCATACATGGATCCTTTGTGACAAAGCCTATTTACATAGATTAATCAAAACCATCTGTCAAGGTCAAGGTTAATTATCAAGGTCATTGTTATAAATAAAAAAAAAAACTTCATTGAGCTTTGGGAACATACTTTGCAAAAGTAATGAATGATGATTTTGATTTTCAATTATAGTTTCTTTTAAACAAATGTATTTCAGTTTGTTCCTAACTCAAAGTCATTTGTGAAGGTCAATGTCAGATTTTCTTTTAAACAAACCCATTTCAGTTGTTTCCTTGCTCAATTTCATGTTTGAAGGTCAATGCCACATATGAGGATGGTGTTTAGGATTTGACACTACGTATTTTCTGTCACAATCCTGTAGAAGTTGCTTGTTCTATGTTTTACAGGTCCGTTTTAGAAATAAGATTCCTCCAAAGAAAACGCGAGACACTTTTAGCAATAAATCAAAATTTAATCGAACTGTAGGTTATGAAATGAAAAACTTTGGAAGGAAAAACAGTGTGGGAAAAGAAGGAATCTCTTGTTACAAGCATTTTCTTTTTTTCCTTCGGGATATGAAAATGTCGAGTTTTGGGATAGGCAATATATATATTTGAATTTTTAAGTATACAAATGAAGATGAACAATCACTACATTCCTGAAGGACCTGCAACATTCCGGCATTGCTGATACATGTACTAGACCTTCCTAAAATATACTTGCCTCCAGCCCGAGGGTTATTGTCTGTGCTGACCCCTAGTCTTTATTCAAATAAGAAATACTACTTTAAAGATAATACAATTTGAAAGAATCTTTTTCCTTCATAAATAAATGATTCTCCTAGGTCTTAAGGTAAGTGTTGTTTGTAAACAAGGGGTAAATAATGAAACTAAATCACTCAACTGAGTTTTTTTGGTCACTGAAGTGACATTCTGGCAAAGATTCGTAGAAATTAGCCTAGTTGTTGAGATGTAATTCAATGAAAAGGGTCAGCTTAGAAATTATTGAAATTGGTATATTGATCAAAAAGATGATGATGTTTTCATCCGCCAAGTCAAATAGATTTTTATGCCGATTTCAAGAACAATATTTGCAATGGGTTTCCAAAGGAATATTCTGGAAAAGTTGCATTCAAATTGGCTTGATGGTTCAGGAGGAAATGTTGTTCAATGATTTAATAGTGAAAAAAAGCCATGGTCATATTTATGGGCGAATCCGAATTTTGCGAACAATCTTTGAGAAGGAAAGTTCTGGCAAAGTGTCATTGAAATTGCCTTGAGGGTTAAGGAGGAGAAGAAGTTTTGAAAAATTTGGAAGACAGAAGCCACATGATGCACGACCTGCGACGGACTAGGGATCCTAAAAGCTCCCTTCGGGAATGTTGTGCTCTGGTGAGCTAGAAATCAAGAAACGATACAGTTCCCTATTACGTTAAATTATATCTTAATATTACATTTATAATTAAACTAAAAAGTTTAAGAGATATTGTGTAGCCAATTTAGTGAAAGTAAGACTTTAACCTTTGAACTCGAGTTGCCACAAACGACATATTTTCTGTTTCTTTCTGATCTAGAACTGTGTTTATTTAATCAAATTCAACCAAATAGTTTATTGTAATTCTTTTAGACATATGGGACAGAATTAGGACATTGAACCTAAAAGAAACAAAAGATGTTTTAAAAACATTTATGCCCCCATTAGAGCAAGCCAATGACCTATTCCTTGTCAATTAACAAGGGCAATATCTCAAAAAATATGATGAGTAGAGTTACGGTTCTTGTGAACTGTACTTCTCTTCAATAGATGAACAGACCGACAAAGAGTTGTGCAAAACAACAGCAAAATCTCAAATACATGTATGTCTACTAGAGGATAATACCGGCCCCTTTTCCGTTGCCATTCAAATAAAAAAAAAACCCAAAATTTATTGTTATAATAATTAGTTTATTTACTTTTTTTTCATAACTGTCCACGATACTTATACATTGTACTTGGCCAGGTCGATGATATCATAAGGATATGCATAAACATATTATGGAAATCTTTAATAAACCCTAGAAGGCGTATTGCATCTTAAAAACAAGAGGACCGTGATGGTCCTAGATCGCTCACCTGAGCCTTTTTGATCCCTGGGAGATCACATGAATTAAATAGGCATATGTCAACAACATGACACAAGATCAATACCATGAACTGTTTTCAGCCAAGAGCAATACAGATATGCCTTTTCGCTCTTTGATTCTATGTAAAAAGGGATGCACCAAAACCCAAATGTGACCCCAGGGTCTTGATATGAACAAACTTGGTCCATTAGATGATGCTACATACCAAATATGAAAGCTGTCTGCCTTCTTGTTTCAGAAGAGAAGTTTTTTTTAAGTTTTTCGCTCTTTGATTCTATGTAAAAAGGGTTGCGCCCGAATGGAGCCCAAATATGACCCCAGGGTCCTGATAGGAACAAACTTGGTAGAGGTCCACTAGATGATGCTACATACCAAATATGAAAGCTGTCCACCTTCTTGTTTCAGAGAAGAAGATTTTCATATTTTCACTTGTTTTGTTAAAGGTAAAGGGAAAGCTAAGGGTGGATTATTTATTTGAACAACTTTGGTAGAGCTTGACCCAAGGAACATATCTGCCAAGTTTCATCAAGATTGGTCCACTAGTTTAGGAGGAGAAGATGTTAAAAGAAATTGTGGACGACGCACGAATGGCGACGGACATCCTACGATCACATTAGCTTACCTTGAGCACTTTGTGCTCAGGTGAGCTAAAAACAAACATAGAATAAACAAAAATGCTAAGTTTTTGTTTTTTATTTTAGTTTAACCTTGTTTGCTGACAATGACTTTGCACATGTAAGACTATCATCAAGTTACTGGATGTGTTAACCTGAGTTAGACCACGCTTGAAGCGAATTAGCCAATCAGAGAACAGTATTTCAAAAATATATATCACAGATACAACTCCGAGCGTTGTATTTACAGATATACGGTGGTAGTGTACCTTGCACGTGAATCTCGACAGGTTTCTGGGCCGAGTCATTTCAAAAACATGACGAGCAATTTATACAGCTTTTTTTACCAAAAAACTCTCGACAGTCGCAAAAGTGCAAAACACCTGAAAATGGCAACGGAAATAAATTCATAAGTAATTTCTGCATATTCACACTTGATGAGAGTAATATCACAGCGAGATTTACTCTTTTTTTAATTATTTAGAGGTTCGAGTAAAAAATACAGATAATGTTAGAAAAGCGTGGTCTAAGTCAGATAGAAAATCTCGTGCCGCGGTATATGGGAAATAGACACTCGCTAACGCTCGTGTCTATTTCCCATATACCACGGCTCTCGTTTTCTATCCTATACATCACATATCCAACCAAAAATAAACATTGTATATCTTGAATAGGCTCGCATGTTTGTTTATTTTTGCTAAGTTTAACCTTTAGTGAAATTGGGCATAGAACTTTTCATTTTATATATTCATTATCTTAATCACTTTTATAGGCTTTACAGTACATGAAAACTATGCATATGCAATGCATAAATTGATAAGTATAAAAAAAATTATAGCATATTTAACTACCCCATCAACTTACCTAAACATGGATGACCTTGACCTCAGAGATTTCAGATCTCAAGTGATTTGATTCATTATGATGTCAAATATGAGTAGTGTATCTAGAAAAGGATTGAAGTAGTTTGCAAATATCATTTTTTATGATGTGCAGACAGATAGGCAAATTTCTAAGAGACAGACAGACAGATAGATAGATAGCCAGCCACTAGCACACAATATTTTTCCTATTCTTTTCAACTCAGGAAAATAAGAAACAAATTCTGTAAAACTTACAGTAAGATACTATTGAAATTTTTGCAAGGATTAAAGAAAATCAAGTAAATTATATTTTTCATCTTACCCCACCCACTTTTTCAACATTGGGGTAAAGCAAGGGCTGTAATTTGACTAGTTTAGTGATAAAAAAAACCCATCTTATGCAGTATATGCCTTGACTAGTAATTATTTACAAATTTGTATAAAGAAAAATGCAAAGACATTTAAATAATGTCTATTTCAGGACATAATACAAGATTTTGGATGAATTTAGAAACTAAAGATATGTATTTATAAGCATAAAAAATAATGTTACCGGTATTCAATCTTCTTTAAATTTTTACACAAGAAAGAAGGATAGTAGAGCTTATTTTTTGAAGAGTAACTAAACTGGACTAGCATCAGAAGGTACTAATCTATGCGCTCAAAATTTATATTCACCTCAATTTTTTTAAAAAAAAATAAGAAATTTTTATATTCAAGAGTATAAAAATTTGTCAAACAACGTAAAACTTGCCATTTATATATTCATTATCTTAATAATTACTATAAACTTTACAGTACATAAAAAACAATTCAAAAATTGATAAGTATAAAGAAATTATAGCATATTAAATTACCCCACCCACTTACCTCAACATGGATTAAGACAAGGGGCTGTGATTTGACCTCTTTTTGAGATATTGACAAATGAAAGTTTGTTCTGTGGTACATTTAATGTGTAGTATGTATTTGCAAAGTTTCATGAAAATCCGTGCGTGGGCACTTTTGGAACACCTCCTTTGCACATGTAATTACCATCATGATTAGATTTGCTATTTTAAAGAATTTTTAGGTGGCACCTGGGGCAAGATCACAGCTGAAGGTTAAATTTTAAGCTTAAGCATACCAGGAAACTTCTACATTCATGAATGGTTGGAAATAATTTAGTACCATTGTTCACTATCATCAGTAGATACGCCACTTGAAATTCTTTTTTGTGATCCATAGATTGGGGGCATGTTGTTTTTGGCCTGTCATGTCTATTACTCTGTCTGTTTGTCTACAGAAAAAAAGCATTGGCCATAACTTTGGAATGGTAAGTGGTAGAGCTTTCATATTTCACCTGATGATTACTTTGGACAAGACCTTTCTTTTTATACCCAGGTCATATGTCAAGGTCAAGCTCATTTTTCAAGGTCAAATTTGTGAACAATTAAAACTTTTACATTTGCCATAACTTTGGATTAGTAAGTAAAAAAGCTTTGAAATTTCACATGTGTATTGCTTGTGACAAGATCTTTCTGTGAGTACTAAAGTCAAGGTTGTCAGTCAAGGTCATTTTTCAAGTTAACTATTTGTCAACATATAACTTAAAAATTAGCCTTAACTTTTGAATGGTAAGTAATAGAACTTTCATATTCCACAAAGATGATTGCTTGGGACAAGACCCTTCTGTTGATAACAAGGTCATATGTCAAGGTCAAGCTCATTTTTCAATGTCAAATTTGTGAAAAAATATAACTTTAACATAGGCCAAAACTTTGGATTGCAATTGATATAGCCTTGATATTTCGCAAGTAATACACAAGTTGATACCAAGCTCAAGACCATATGTTTAGGTCAATTTTTAGCTCCACTGGCCGAAGGCCAGCGAGCTATTGTCATGGCGGAGTGTCCGTCGTGCGTGCGTCCGTGCGTAAACTTTTCTTTAAACATCTTCTCCTCCCAAACCAATGGGCGGATTTTAACGAAACTTGGTAGAAATGATCCTTGGGTGGCCCCCTTCTTAAATTGTTCAAAGAATTTTGATTGGCCCCCAAATATGGGCGTGGCAGGGCGTGGCATTTTTTCTCTTTGAAATCTTTAAAAATCTTCTCCTCCCAAACCATTGGGCCGATTTCAATGAAACTTGGCATGGATGTTCCTTGGGTGACCCTTTACTTAAATTGTTCAAGAAATTTTGATAAGCCCATAAATATGGGCGTGGCAGGGCGGGGCTTATTTTGAGCCCGAAATCTTTGAATGACATCTCCTCCCAAACCACTGGGCCGATTTCAATGAAACTTTAACAGAATGTTCCTTGGGTGACCCCTTACTTAAATTGTTCAAGAAATTTTGATTGGTCCATAAATATGGGCGTGTCAGGGCGGGGCTTATTTTAAGCCCAAAATCTTTGAACGACATCTCCTCCTGAACTACTGGGCGGATTTCAATGAAACTTTATCAGAATGTTCCTTGGGTGACCCTTTACTTAAATTGTTCAAGAAATTTTGATTGGTCCATAAATATGGGCGTGTCAGGGCGGGGCTTATTTTAAGCCCAAAATCTTTGAACGACATCTCCTCCTGAACTACTGGGCGGATTTCAATGAAACTTTATCAGAATGTTCCTTGGGTGACCCTTTACTTAAATTGTTCAAGAAATTTTGATTGGTCCATGAATATGGGCGTGGCAGGGCGTGGCCTATTTTGAGCCCGAAATATTTGAACAACATCTCCTCCTGAACCACTGGGTCGATTTCAATGAAACTTTAACAGAATGTTTCTTGGGTGACCCTTTACCTAAATTGTTCAAGAAATTTTGATTGGACTAAAAATATTGGCGTGGCAGGGCGTGGACTATTTTGAGCCCCAAATTTTCAAATGACATTTTCTCCTAAACCACTTGACTGATTTCAATGAAACTTTACCAGAATGTTCCCTGAGTGTCCCTTTTCAAAAGTTATTTGCTAATTTTTTAATAGGCCTATAAATTTGGGCGTGGCAGGGCGGGGCTTATATTGAGGCCAAAATCTTTGAACGATATCTTCTTCGGAACCACTCAGCCAATTTCAATGAAACTTTACCAGAATGTTTTCTGACTATTTACTTAAATTGTTCAAGGAATTTTGTTTGGTCCATAAATATGGGCTTGTCAGATGGGGCCTATTTTGAGCCCGAAATCTTTGAACGACATCTTCTGAACCTTATGTTTAAATAAGATTGGTCAAGGGTTGCATGTTCATTGTGATTGAGTATTTTGGTGCAATATGGACCAGAACCATTTAATCATTACTAAATAGGTCTTAGGAGATTTTGGAGTGTTAATGTATTCATTTAAAGTAAGCTTTATTTATTGAAGGTCTAAAGATTTTAAAGCCAGTGGAGCGATACAGGCCCTCTTGGGCCTCTTGTTTCATGTCAAATTTGTGACAGATTAAAACTTTAACATCGGCCATAACTTTGAATTGAAAAGTGATGTATCCTTGATATTTCACATGTACATTGCTTCGAACAAAACCTTTATGTGAGTACTTAAGTCAGTCATCTGTCAAGGTCATTTTTTCAAGATCAAAATCTTTCAACTTAAAAAAATTTACATTGGCCATAACTTTTGATCGCTTTTTAAGTGATAGGACCTTTGTATGTCACAAGATGATTGCTTGGGACACGACCTGTCTACTGTTACCATCTTCAAGGCCATATGTTGAGGGTAAGGTCATTTTTCAAGGTCAAATTTGTGATAAAATCAAATTTAAACACTGACAAAAACCTTGGATTGGCAAGTGATATAACCTTCATATGTCAGATGATGATTGCTTGTGACAATACCTTTTGGAATGTAAAATCTATTGTAATATGTCAAGGTCAAAGTGTTTTTTTTTCAAAGTCAAGTTTTGAAAAATAAACAAGAGGACCATGATGGTCCTATATCGCTCACCTTCGTCTCTTTGACTTCTCCCTTAGCAAAATTAAATACTTGAAATATCATTAAATGATCATTAAATTTTTCAAAGAAAAACGTAACTCTATTTCTATGATTGCTGCATAAATTTCTATCCTTTTCTAAACAAGTTTCATGTGACCTGGCCAACATTCTGACCAAGTTTCATAAAGATTGGGCAATATTTGTGGCCTCTAAAAAGAAAATAGTCATTTAGGCCCTTTTTCCCGTGATATGACATCGATCTTTCCAATTTTAGATAAGGTTCATCCTTGTCACCTAGCCATTATTCTGATCATGTTTCATGAAAATTGAATTGTATTTGTGGCTTCTAGAGCGTAAACAAGAAAATTGTCATTAAGGCCCCTTTTCCCGTGATATGGCACAGATCCTCCCAATTTTCAATAGGGTTCATCTTTGTGACCTGGCCAACATTCTGACCAAATTTCATAAAGATTGGGCCATATTTGTGGTCTCTAGAGAGTAAACAAAATAATGTCATTAAGGCCCCTTTTCCCGTGATATGGCACAGATCCTTCCCATTTTCATTAGGGATCATCCTTGTGGCTTGGCCAACATTCTGACCAAGTTTAATGAAGATTGGGCCATATTTGTGGCCAATGGAGTCTTAACAAGAATATTGTCATTAAGGCCCCTTTTCCCGTGATATGGCACGGATCCTTCCCATTTTTCAAAAGGGTTCATCCTTGCAACCTGCCCAACATTCTTACTAAGTTTCATGAAGATTGGGCCATATTTGTGGTCTCTAGAGTGTAAACAAAAAAAAATGTCATTAAGGCCACTTTTCCCGTAATATGGCACAGATCCTTCCCATTTTCAATAGGAATCATCCTTGTGGCTTGGCCAACCTTCTGACCAAATTTCATAAAGATTGGGCCATATTTTTGGCCTCTAGAGTGTAAACAAGAAAATTGTCATTAAGGCCCCTTTTCCCGTGATATGGCACGGATCCTTCCCATTTTCAATAGGGTTAATCCTTGTGACCTGGTCGGCATTCAGACCAAGTTTCATGAAGATTGGGCCATATTTGTTGCCTCTAGAGTGTTAACAAGAAAATTGTCATTATGGCCCCTTTTCCCGTGATATGGCACAGATCCTTCCCATTTTCAATAGGGTTCATCCTTGTGACCTGGCCATCATTCTGACCAAGTTTCATGAAGATTGGGCCATATTTGTGGTCTCTAGAGTGTAAACAAGAAAATTGTCATTAAGGCCCCTTTTCCCGTGATATCGCACGGATCCTTCCCATTTTCAATAGGGTCAATCCTTGTGACCTGGCCAACATTCTGAACAAGTTTTTATGAAGATAGGGCCATATTTGTGGCCTCTAGAGTGTAAACAAGAAAATTGTCATTATGGCCCCTTTTCCTGTGATATGGCATGGATCCTTCCCATTTTCAATAGGGTTCATCCTTGTGACCTGCCCAACATTCTGACCAAGTTTCTGACCTGCCCAACATTCTGACCAAGTTTCATGAAGATTGGGCCATATTTGTGGCCTCTAGAGTGTAAACACTAAGATTGTTGACGCCGGACGACAGACGACGCACGACGGACGACGGACATTCAATGATCACAAAAGCTCACCTTGAGCACGATGTGCTCAGGTGAGCTAAAAAAACTAACTTTTGCCATAACTTTGGATTTGTATTTTAAAGAGCTTTGATATTTTACATGTACATTGCTAGTGACAACACCTTTACGTGCATAATAAAGTCAATGTCATTGCTCATTTTTAAACTTTTCTGGGTTAAAAAGGAAAAATTCAGGTGGTATAGACTGAGATCAGACTGCACATATGTGCAGACTGATCTTGGTCTATACCTCTTGTCAAAGTAGTAATATTACGGGTTCAGCATGACACGAGTTAAGAAGTATTACACCTTCTAAAGTTTCTTACTATTGTAACAATCATTCCCCGCATGACCAGTATTTAAAAGAATATTATAATCGCCAAATATTTTAATTTTAGGGTCAATTGTGGTATTTGCAGAATAAATATGGTTCATTTATTAACGAATTTCTCCTTATAAATAAACGATCCGGCGCATAGGCGATGCCTCGCCGACGATTTTTTGTGGAATCGGTAATAAAATCAGTGCATCGATCGATCAAATAAGAGATTTTTCTGAGATCGGCGAACTTTACCCCAAAGTTAAATTCTACCGACTAGTCGGAGACGTCTATCAGCTTTGGGGAGTTAGATATTGCACGATATCTAATCGCATGCCATCGGTTTCGGGCGATCATCTGACGGGGCCCGGCCGTTTTTGTTACCATGAAATACGATATTTAATACCCCCTCCCCCAAACTATCTTTGGTATATAGGAGTCCGCTTGTCGGACAGTCCGTCTGTCCGTCCATCCGTCCGCATAGACTATTTTCTTGTCCGCTCAATTTCGTAGCAAATAATGGGCGGGTTTCATTGAAACTTTACAGATGTGATCAGTGTCAGACAGAAAGATGCATTTGGTATTTTTTGGTCTCGATCCATTGAAGATGGCTTTTCATTATTGACAAACACTTGTAGGAGGGTTGTAATTGTCCGCTTTGCGACAGTCTAGATGGTCTTTTTCTGACCCTTTTACCTCCATTAGAAATCGACGACATATCACTGGCGTATCGACATCACACTACGTATAAACAAACATGCCATTTTTTATCAACCCTGGCAAAGAAATAAGACGGCAGTTTTATGTGACTGCAAAATAAATATTTTGTCCTAACATTGCCGACGCTATGAAAAATAGAAATCTTCGGCGTTGCAGATTTTCAGCTCTGTCGGACTAGGTCCAGCGGAGCTTATGTCGTGATCTGGTGTCCATTGTTATGCATCCGTGCGTCCGTCCGTTAACTTTTTTCTATAAACATCTTCTTTGAGACTGCCGTTCAGAATTCAACAATACTTTACATGAATGATGCTTAGGGCATGTTCCCATCGTAAATTTCTGATCAGATGGATAAGATGGGTTCTACGAGTTGTCGCGTTACCGAAAAATTGTCCCACGTGATGAAATATAAAAAAATTCTCCTTCCAAGAAACTTCTGTTAAGATTTCACCAAAACTTCACTTGAATGATGCTTAGGAAATGCTCTTTAAAATGTCTTTGTTAAATTCTGGTCGGATTGATAAGATGGAATTAACGGGCTGCCTCATCACCGAAAAAAATAGTCCTCCATCTATCTTTATTCAATAATAAAATATTCTTCCCTAAAACGTTGGCCAGACTTCAACAAAACTTCACAAGAATGAGACTTAGGGAATGCCCCTTCCCATTTTTTCTTTGAATTCGGGTCAGGTTGGTAACAATGGCTCTACGGACTGTTGCGTCACCGAATAATGGTGCCTTATGAATAGATAAAAGAAATCTCGGAAACTTTTTGTCAGATTTCAACAAAATTTCCCAGGAATGATCCTTAGGACATGCTCTATCAGCTTTCACTGTTTTTGGGTGATATAATGCTGTGTCATAGAAAAGGGGGCCTTTGTAAAGCAACAATTATTGTTATCACAACTTGTACATTTATTGACAGATTTTTTATACGCCGCAGAAGGTGGACGTATGTTGGTATCATCTTCTCCTTCCTCCCGATGTCAGAACGTTCGTACGTCCGTAAGTCCATTACAATCGTGTGAACGCAACTCCTCCTCATTTATGTTCCTAGTCACCTGACATTATTGCACATTTAGTCAGGATATTTTGATATCCTCTTGTGTCAGAGAAAAAGGCGGATATGTAAAATTTTCTTGCAAAAAAAAAATCTCCTTTAACTTGGTGCTCGATTCTATGAAACTCACACACTGTTCATTATCATATGGCCAGGTGTATATTGCTTTCATATAGCCATGTGCATATTGTCCTGATTAAGTGAACTATTCTATGTCATGGATAAAGTGACCTTACTGTATTTTTTCTTACAACACAATTTAGTAGATCTGCAACGTTTCGGAAGTCGTTAGCTTTAACAGTGTTAAGCGAGTTTCCTAATGATTTCATTAGGGAATCTCAGTTAACATTGTCAAAGAGCATGTGCTCCGAAATGTTGCGGAACTATCACGGATCCACCACTTTAAGCCCAAAAAGATGTTCCTTTCCCTGAAATGAAAATCGTTAAAGTTTCCTGAATGAGTGTACTATTACTGATAATAGATCAGAAATATATCTCCAAAGTAAGATTTGGGTAGATTTACTAATTGTGAATAGGATTTTGTGAAGGATGACTTGTGTCTTAGGAGTGATATGCCTCCGAAAAATATTTTGATTTGGTTCATTTAATGTTTTTCGGTGAATTATCGATTAAAAATGGTAGATTATCATTTGATAAACTCACCACCAAACCGGTGAAATTACAAAAAGGAGAAAAACGTAGCATGCTTTCATTCATTACGCCATTCTGACGTTATCTATTTACCTAATAATGACTGAGCCAAATAAACATATGACGTAATGACGAACTGCATATAGCAATCGATTACAAACGGACGCGTTTTTGGAAAACTCGTTCTAAAAGTTTCACATTTTGTCTAGTTAACGTGAAATTAACGTCACCGTTTAGGTCTATGTGATTACGTCATTCAATAAACAACGTTTTATGTTTAATATTTTGAAGATTTTTTCTCGATCTCTCGTAGAATTGTATGCCCAGTTATATGAAATATATATGTCGAATTAGATCTACATCAACGAGTTATCTCAAACAGTTAAAAAAGGATAATCCTTATTTTATCTGTTTATACATGTAGATGATTTCATGACTTTTAATTCAATTTCCTCTATATACAGCAAACCAATCTTTTATGAATTAATTATGAATTTCTGTCCGGATGGTCCTTATTTCCGCCACGAATCACATTCATAGTTTATTCTGCTAGTTTTATAGATTGTCAAATAACATATCTCGTATTCATTAACCAGGAAGTTTAAATGTGACCGCTTATCGTGAATAGCTCATATTGCAATACAACTTCAACTTGTGGACACATAAAAAGACATTTCGTCTGTTAAGGTAAAGTTAATGGATTAATAGGTTCTTTCTTATATTTGGATCTATTTATGGTTACTAACTGCGTTGTAGTTATAATGGAATTTCAATGGTTACTATTAGGGATTATTGATAAATCAATCACATGAATCATATCAGTGTTGAGGTAATATAATAGAACAATGGCCATTGTCACAATGCTTAAGACCGATATTCGAAATAGAGATGTCATTTCTTACTTTGCAGTCATTTTTTCAGCTCACCTGAGCACGAAGTGCTCAAGGTGAGCTTTTGTGATCGTCCAATGTCTGTCGTCCGCCGTCAGTCGTGCGTCGTCTGCAATTTCTTTAAACATCTCCTCCTGAACTGGTGGGCCAATTTTAAATGAAACTCGGCAGGGATGCTCCGTGGGTCAAGCTCTACCAAGGTTGTTCAAAAAGGTGAAAAGGAAAATCTTCAAAAATCATCTCTGAAATCAGAAGACAGAAAGCTTTCATATTTGGTATTAAGCATCATCAATTAGGCCTCTAGCAAGATTGTTCTTATTTTTGGGGTCTTATTTGGTCTTCGCCCGGGCGCAGCATTTTCTTACACAGAATCAAGGAGCGAAAATCTTATAAAAGTTTCTTCTCTGACACTAGACAGCAGACAGCTTTCATATTTAGTATGTAGCATCATCTAGTGGACTTCTACCACGTTTATTCATACCAAGACCCTGGGTTCATATTTTGTCACCTCCCGGGCATATCCCTGTATTTATAGAATCAAAGAGAAAAAGTCTTTAAAAAATCCTCTCCTCTGAAATCAGAAGGCAGAGAGTCCTTATATTTGGGTATGTAGCATTATCTAGTGGACCTTTACCAATTTCGTTCATAGCATGCCTCTGGGTTCATTTTGGGCTCTGCGTGGCCCCACCCCTATTTTACACAGACACCATGAAGAAAATTTAAAAAACCTTTTCTCTGAAATCAGACGACAGTGACTTTTCTGAATTGTTTCATTTAATTGAATTTCACCAAGTTCATTCATTACATGCCCCATATGTTTATATAAGGGCTGTGCCAAGGTCTATCCTTTTTGCTGAAAACATTCCATGGTATTGATCTGATGTAGAAATCATCTCCTCGTCGACATCTGCCCATTCAATTGATGTGATGTCCCAGGGATCAAAGAGACTCAGGTGAGCGATCTAGGACCATCATGGTCCTCTTGCTTCAAAAAGACGCGTTTTCATATTTTTCTAAATCCTAATGTCTATTCCGCAAATTTATGTTTCTAACCTTATTTGTGCAAACCACACCATAGCTTTTATTTTCACAAAAGAATTGATTATCGTTTACCTTTGTATCTTCGAAACATTTTTCGGTATAAAGACGAATTTCGAAATATTTTGTATAATCGAAAAAGAAGCGGCTATTAAAAACCCCACAACTTTCGAACTGAAAAATATTCTTATCTGATTTAAAGTGATTATCGTTAACCTTTGTATCTTCGAAACACTTTTCGGTATAAAGACGAATTTCGAAATATTTTGTATAATCGAAAAAGAAGCGGCTATTAAAAAACCCACAATTTTCGAACTGAAAAATATTCTTATCTGATTTAAATAAACAAAACGAACAAAAACTCATTTGTAGTAGGTTAGGTGGATATTTGTTTTTCTCACTTAACTCCCATTGTCTTAAACGAACAGCCACCAGATACATCCTTGCCTTTCACATGTGTTAGATCACCTTTGTGGCCTGTCACTCGAAAAGGGACCATCTAGGTAGTGCGTAGAGTGTCGACCCCAGTCAGACTTCGCGTACTGCGATGGGTGAATAAGATCGAAACTTTTCGCAACGTGCTTATTTTCTGTATCTAGAATGATCGATCTACCTTCCAGTGAAAGATTTTTTGAAATGCGACTTCTGGTTGACCTATGCTTGACCCAAATTCTTTTTCAAATATTCATTCCATTAAAGTCCGAGATGGTCCCTTTTCGCGTGACGGGTCATATTTGAAATGACGTCATCAAGGGGCGTTCCAAAAATGGATTTTAACGTACGAAACTGGGACCCGTTTTACTAAACATCTTACGAACATTTTTTTTTTGCGTAAGTGAAAAATTAAAGTTGCTTCTGCGGTAGTAATTAAATATGGAATTCTGCCTGGCATCATCTCGTTATAATCGTCATTTAAAGACGATTCTAATGAGATATTGCAAGGCAGGATCGAACAATGAATGAAAACGCCAGGTATGATTTGTGATTTTGACCTATGATCAATTTTTTTCGTAAGAAGTATAGTAAAACGGGCCCCTTGCGTTTTGTGAGAGAAAAATATGTTAATCGATTAACAATCTTAACGTCGTCTTGAAAAGAAAAGTCATCAAGCTCAACAAGGCTCGTTAATAGCATTTTTTCATTCTAGACTCGGTTAAAATCAGCTTGTCGTTGACAACAAAATCTAATCACAGACCGTGTATGTATCTACCACTCTTCTCACTTTGCTTGTTTCCATTCTATATTGACCTTCAAAGTAAGTATTCAACGGTAAAATCTATGAATGACAAAACAACTTTTACACCAGTTCTATGACAGGGAATATAATTGGCGTTTCCTTTTTTTATAAAAAAAGAATATTTAGATTTCATAGCTCTTGCTATCGGTATTAAATTACATGAAAATTAAAATGAACTGTATGTTTGAATAGTGATTTATGTATGGGGAATTACTATCTATGTAGAAACTTCCCTTAAAATGGTTTCACTTTACGAGCACATGAGTAAAATATAAGGACCCTTTAAATGTTTTCAAAGAAATGTTAAGATGTCAGCTATTACAACGCCAAAACTGACGATAAGCTATAAAAATGCTCATATATGCGCGATGTCCATTCGATATCCATCCCTGTCGAGGAAAGATTTGTTTGTTTGAATGGGTTTTACGCCGCTTTCAACTATCTCGCAGTTATATCGCGGCGGCCGGAGCACCTAACAATGGATTCATGGTATCTCTTTCACCTGTACTACCATTACACCCTTTCCTAGCCTCCGACTGCTATCTCACATAGGTTTACGATTATATACCCATTGGTGAGAGACATACGTCGGAAAGGATATTTGCCGCCACCGGGGATCGAACCCACTTCTTCCAGATCGAAAGTCTTATGCCAAACCAACTGCGCTATGGTGGCGGCTTGTCGAGGAAAGAAAGTGTACCCGCATTCTTCATCCGTAAAAGATGCGCGAATACGCTGGACCTATGGATATACCAGGAAAATGTGTAGTATTCTATTCGTTGTGTCGTTCATCCATCCTATCATTCAGTATAATTTGAAAAGAAGTATTTGTCTACATAAATAGGTTTAGTCTTGGCATACTCCCATTTTTTTTCTCTTTTTATGCTTGTACCGCCTTTTCTAATCGAATAGTCTCACAATATTAATATGACGAATATCCGGATACTCACTTCAATAGTTTAATAGTCAATATATTTTTATAACTTACTTCTCAACACCCCCCCCCCCCCCCCCATTAAACATTGTGACATTCTAGGCTTGGTAAATCACATAAAACATTTTATACTTGGTAGCACATGAGTGCACAGATATTGATTAGGAACGGGACTTTTTAAAAAAATGACCTATGCACACTGTGTTTCATCCTCGGATACTATGGGGTCTCCTATTTGCTACGTTATATCGAGATAGCGTAGCAAATAGGGAGACCCCGGGATATCCGAGGATGATTAAATTTGATGTTGGCAATGAGTTGAAAACACAAGCCCCAGGTAAAATCAATCAGAAATGAAATAATGCAGGATCTTATATCTTCCTTATCCTAGCAACTACAAATTATATATATGACAAAAATTTAATTATAAAACCATCGTCTGTGGTTGTCCAACTACAGGCGATGCATGAAAAAGAAACTACGTGACGTCTTAGTGAACAGTTTCATTGAGAATTCAATTTTTCGGTCATTTTTTCAACCTTGCATAAAGCGTCGTTGGCCTACCAAAACCATCTTTCTATGGAATGAATGAGCAGCACGTATGGTGCTTTGCCTGAAACTCGACGACCACACACGAAAGGCAAAATCCCCCTTTTATCTATCACATATACATGTATAGAGAATAGCATGTTTGTGTCTTAAAACACCGATGTTATTCCTTGGCTAATTTCGCCTGAGACTCTGTTTATTTTCCGTGATTGATATTGGAAAATCACCGATGTTCGTCGAATTCCGCCAATTAGCATTAAGATTTAACTTTTTACTGGGGAAATGTATACTACTCAGATCTGTGGTGTAGAGGGTAAGACACCCGCCTCTGATACAAAAGAACCCAAGTTCAAGCCGAGTAAGAGTTGGTAATTTTTTTTGCCTCAACTTTTCTAATTTTTTCTGTCTTACAATCACGTGCGTTATTTTTTAGACTGAGAGTGTACATGTATTGGGTTTTATCCTCTTTCTGGTAATTTTGAAGACATACTTTTTATATATTAAGTTAACTTTTGATTTATAAAGAAAAAAAAAAAGCAAAGGTGACTCTGTGGTAACTTTGGCAACGGTATTTCCCCCCCTTTTTGGAACAGGTTCGAAAACTAGGCTTATTGGAAAACTTTGCTGTTTTCTGAAAAAAATGGGAAATATCTTTTACTCGCCGTTTAAGACAAATAAGTGCAGTGTATAATTCACTTTTTGTACAACAATAAAAGAGTCGTTGAATCTTAGATGTCGCGATTAAACTACAAAAAGTGGCCATTTAATAATTCAAAAAAAATCCTCTGTATTAACTTGTAATAAGGACGAAGAAAAATAAGAAAAAAAAAAAACCCCCAAAAAACTCAAGAACCTCGGAGACTTGAACTCATAGATGTGTGATTGAAAGCGATACCCCTTAACCGACTGAGCTATTCTTTCTTTCACTCCATCGATGGAATTAGAACTCGGAGATCTTCCGAAGATATACGGAATATGCACAGAGTCTCAGGCGAAATTAGCCAAATAATACCTGGTCGAGATTGGGAGAGTTTATCTTGACAATGCTTTGCCGAGTCATAAAAATTTCTCTCAGCCGAGACCAGATAACATTGATATTTTAAGACACTTAGGCCTACAGGTCATTCTATTTATCATGCAATCATTTTTCATCGCTTAATGATAATAAGCTCTTAACAATTAAAGAAATACAGGCGAAAGTGTATGCAAACTGTTTCTAAAAATAGACTGTCTGATATCATGTTATGTTATCAGACAGGTGATATCAGGTCAATACAGGCCTCATTGCATGATAAAGGATGATATCGGCTTATCGTTGGTGCGCGATCTAAACCAAAGTCCAGATAAAAGGAGGTCATTGCAGTCTATTTTTTTTTTCAAATTTAAAATATATGTTGTGGGTACTCATTCAAATAGTGAAATATAATGAAATATTTAAATTCGAAAACGAAAATACCCCCTCTATCTGTAGCTCTGTCAAACCTTGTAATTCCAGCTTTCCCAAGCCGAAGATACGTGGTTTAGATCTCCAATACTGACGTTATATGCTTAGACGGGCCTGAATAAAATGAATTTTATGATTTCATTAGGAAATCTCAGTTAACATTTTGAAACATCATGCGTTCCGAAATGTTGGGAAACGTTGCGGAACTATTACGGGATCACTACCGTGATGTCCAATACGTCATAACTTGAGTTTGAATAAAATTCTTTTTACAAAGTTGTGATCGCCCGTCAAATAATTTTCATTTTCAATGCTTATTCTATCGTTGAAAACCTATCCATTCATTTGCGTAAGATTATAGGATTTTCTTCTTGACTTGAAATATATGCGTAAACATATCAATACAACATTCAACCCATGCGAAAAAAGGAATCCCCTCGCCGTGTTTGAAGTTCAAATAAGATGTAGAAACATACCAAATAAGGGGCAAACAGTAAACGTGGCATTTAGATTGGGTCAAATATAGATAAATATCGTTAAATAACAAAAAGGCCTATTGACTATTCGAAGAAGAATTTAAGAAAAAACGGCATTGAAAACTATCTCCATTTTTGTAATTCTTTCAAGAAAAAAATACAGCATTTATCGATAATTTTATATTATCCGTTTACATCAATTTCCTTGCATTCTGATTAGCCAAAAAAAAATGTTTTATTCTCCAATGAGAACAGTTTTGAGTACGCAGCTATTTTCAAGCTCGCGAGCAAAGTAGTACTGTAAAAAATCTGTCTTATCATGGAGAAATTCTTCCATTTTTGTTTCATGATATCAAATTATAATATATGACGAGAATATTTTTTAACTCGTGGAGGTATGAAACTAAATGTATAATCAGACTCATGTATGAATTTACGCCCCACGTATAAAAGGAAAGTATGACTTAATCTCTTAATTTAAGCTTAAGTTTCGTCTTTCGAAAACAAATGTTCCATTTACCGAAAATTTGTAGCAGATATTGTGCATGCTTTTTTTCTATAAAAACGTCTGAAAATTCAAAAGAAAAAGGTTTTTACGCCTTGTATATAGTTACAGTTTGATATCTTTTTCAACGCTCGCTTTTTTTTTTACTTGAATGTTTATCCTTGTCTATATGATATACGAATTATTTGCATAATGTGTTTCACTGGTTTGCGTCTATTTTCTGTTTTACTTCTTTTATCATGTTTCTATTTTCACTTTCAGTTTTCAAACCAGCAATTTATTGGAAGAATCGACAGGTATTGTCGGTAACTCAAGGTGAGTGAATACATGTATATCCGGCCATAATTCCAAAAGTTAAGGGTAAGCCAATACTGTAGCAAACGATTCCAACAATTTCATGTATGCGTGATTTACCGACATATACAGCTGTACAGTCTAGAGTATTTTACACAGACAGAGATTTTTTTGCTTTGTGCATAAGCGAAATTATTTGAGATGTCATGCACAGGCTCAGATATAAATGTGTACCATAAAAAGACGACGGATAAAAAGTCACGTGTATCACGCAACAGAAAGCCGGGATTAGATAATGGTCCTGTATCGCCCACCTACGTCTTCTTGAAATCTGACTCATTAAATTCCATTGCCTTAAAAGATAATTAAATGGCAATTAAAGGCACAATTTTTGGCAAAATCATTATAGCTACCTAATGTACTATTACATTACAAATATTTTTTTCATTACATTGTAATGCGACAAGTTTCTTCTTCAAGAACTTATACACAGAAATGTTCTAATTTACAATTTCCATTTTTACTTTGCAGTCATATATAAAAAATGCTTTTAACGATTTGGAGCCTTATATAAATACATCAGTCAAATGATTCCAATGAATTCGCTATTACAACTCCTTTTCCTATTATATAAATTGGAATGCTGCCAAATATCAATCAAGATCTTCTCTATGATCTAAGGCCAAGGACATCTGAAAGTCCATGTAATCTGCTTTTGACCCTATTTCAAAGGCATTTCCTTTCCGAACAAAAGGTAGAATGCCAATGTATATAATGTGTCAAAATAAAGCTCTAGATGCGCACTAGCATTTATAAATTCTAAGACAACCCTATCTATATCGGTATAGCCAAAATATTCGAAACTAGCAACAGCATGGCGATTGAATAGGTTTGGCTCAATTACAAATAATACAGTCTATAATACTGACCAGTTACTACAACAACCGTAGGCGTAAAGTTCAGACTATGAAAGTAGTTTTGCTTGCCAGAATGGCCTATTTTGTAACCACTTTATCATTTTCATTTGATATGTATTTATAGATATTTGTAAAGTATGGTGCATTATCGCATAAACTGTATAATAACAGCTGATACATATTAGATTGTTTAGAACTATACCTCGTTCTATTTCAAATATTTTCTTCTTTCTTATAGTACACAGACTGAGACATCAACAAATCCTAATTCGAAATAAAGCTCGGAGAAATAGATCTAATTTATGATATGATGCGATACCCTACAGATATTCAAAAAACTTTACATGAACTATTTTGAAAAGGCTAAAACTTCAGTAGTACATGTTTCAGTTCTGCTACTCTATTTCAGATCATGAAAACGTATTAACAAGAAGACATAAAATATTTTGCCAGGTAAGTATTGAATTAAAGGTTTCACTGAAGAGAGAGAGAGAGAGAGAGAGAGAGAGAGAGAGAGAGAGAGAGAGAGAGAGAGAGAGAGAGAGAGAGAGAGAGAGAGAGAGAGAGAGAGAGAGAGAGAGAGAGAGAGAGAGAGAGAGAGAGAGAGAGAGAGAGAGAGAGAGAGAGAGACTCTTGGAAATTGTCTCTAGATGCTCAACTAACGGGCACTGTTGACGAAAAGTAATGTGTTCCTTGTAAGTATTGGTAAACTATAAGAAGCAAGAAAGATTCAACAGAAATTCTTCTTTCGTATGAATGGCGTGTATTACACAAGTATGAATTGGAAGTTGCAAACGTTTTCAAAGAAGTCCAAGTTAATTCATGAATACCTTATTATATATTATAAAGCATCCTCGGAACACACGCATTTACAAAGCATTGTCATACTCTCAATTTATAACCCCATTATGCTTTTCCAAGCGAAATATTGTTTCTGTGAATATTTGCTTTCGATTTAATTACACTTTCATTAGAAATCAATTTGACGATGACGCCACGCTGTTCTTTATGAAAGAAGTTAAACGTACTTTTCTGGTGCTAAAAATGTAATGCATATTTTGCACGATTGCTGGATTTCCATCACTTCAGGATAAGACAAAGTTTATGACATTTAGCGAAAATTGGTACAAGATACGAGATGGATATTACTTTTAGGATAAGTTTAAATAATATACATGTATAAGACCATGAAAATTTGACTTGCATTATGAAAGCAGGCTAGCAAAATTATGTGTCCAATGATGTCATTCAATTACGTAAGTTACCGACCATGTAAGAAAACAGTGCGTACATTTTGGGTATGCTTAAAAATAGAAACGCCGTTTGATACTGTTAAAAAGAATCAAAATTTTCCCACAAAAAATTGAGATAACAAATAAAAATGTTTCACTATTTATTCATGAGCAGATTAAACGCTAACAAATTGTTGTAGGGACAACACGTGTAGTTTACGAAAAGAGCCCAAACTTGGTTCCCGATGATGATTATATAACGCAAAATTAAAATGCAAGCGAGTAACATGGTTTATTACTTAAGGTAGCAAAGGGATCTCTTTGCGTATAAACAAATCTTAGTCATCTGAGACGCCATTAGTTCTATGAATAACCTCATATGCATATTAAGCTACTTGTTATGGCGCATTTTTTATTTCGATAAGTAGACATACTTGAACGAACCTTAGTTGTTGTTTTTTTTTTTTCTCGAATGGATCGATTTTGTTAAAATATTTAGGGCGATTATCCTCGATTACTAATCGCTTCATATTTATTTGAAAATAATAGTTTAGTGAGTCTGTCATTTTGTTGTCTTATAAATAATCTCATTTGCATATGGAGTCGTTTTATCATTTTGCGACCTTGGTTTTATCTATGTTAAGTGGCCATATTGGACGTGTTGTATTTTTAACGTCAACCTCATTTTATGGATATTTTTAAAAATCCTCATTTTTTCCTGGTGTACTGGTTTTGATGAATTTGACTTTTAAATAATAACGTCAAAGAGACGTCGTATAAGTAGGTACGCTTATAGTATACAGAGCTGGATTGTATTGTAGCAAACAAAGAGGGTCGGGTTTTTTTATAAGACAGTGTCATTCCAAAGTATCTTTAACGCTTTATCACTAGTAAATCGTAGACATCTTGGGGCGGGGACTAATTCTGTGCGATTTATTCGGTCTACTGACTCATCAATGCTTTTTTATGCTTAATAGTTTGGGAAATGATAATAAGATAAAAATCATATATGGATGTCTCTTCAGTGGCGTCTAGATCTGAAATAATAGAAATCCGATATGCTGTTATCTATTAAAAACCCACTTGAATATTTTGTATTTGTACACGTTAAGCCAGATGTCAGTAAAATAGCATCATCTCGATGTTTCCCCATCGGCATCCAAAACTCAAATTAAAAAAAAAATCAAATATAAAAAATAGCCTAGCTGGGAGTCTCAGTCCGTACTCTGTCTGGATAACGAGTTTTACAGTATAAAGTGATGATTGGCAAAGGCGTGAGTAGGTCTAGAGCTCGCCATTATCAGTCATTACTTTTTTTGTGATTGCCATGGTGGCGAACATGCGATCTTGTAAGCAAAACAGACGAAATTAAAAATTAGTATCTGCGTGGTAAGGTAAGTGTTTGTCTTTCTTGAAAAAAAAATCACCAAACGTGTATTTAACTTAAATAACAGGGTGAAAACTGTAATACAATAAACTTGAACAGAAAAAGAGAGATCTGAAATATTCCGATTCATCGATTTGCATAATACATAAGCTTTTTGATGTTATAATTTTAATCCGGGGTTCTTGATTCGATTTTTATCTCTGCAATTGTAGTTGCCATTTGGGGTAACATTTTCTTGTGTCTACGTAACTGTCCGATAGTATTTTGAAAATAGAATCATTAAAGTCCAAATATGACGACGAGAAATATAGATCATCATCACACAAGGACGCCAGTTGTTAGTATAATAATTATAAATGCAATTTACTCTTATCTGAAGTTCATAGTATAAAAATATTGTTTGTGTCCTCATTTACTATGGACTGATGTTGGTCTTAGTGTTATAACATGCTATGTTCGTTCCATTTCATTTTTTCAGAGCTCAAAATTTACAAAACTCGACATTTGCGTAAATTATACTATACCGCCGCGATATAACAGAAAAAAATGTTAAACTCCATTTAACTGCTTGAACACGCGTACGCATTTCGAATATAGTAAAAACAACCAATTGGCATAGAAAATGACATTTCTAAAGTCCATGGTGTAATGGTGAAAACTGAAAAATAATAGTGTTCCCATGTATAGATGATCAAGTTTAAGTGAGTGATTGTTGTCTTAACCTGTGCACGGTTCAAATAATACTTAGGGGCAAAATTATTACAAATACCATGCCATATAGAAGTCTTTAATTGGAGAGTTTATTTTTTTGATTTTATTTCGGTAAAGATGGGTGTATCTATCGCTTTGTTATTCATATACCTTGCCAATAGCTCTTTGCTTTGGTTCCATAGAGCAACACCCTGGACAATCAAATTCAAAGTCTCTATCATGAGACTGCGGACCCTTGATCTACGAACCGTGATTAGGATTCCTCGTTATGATGAAAATTTCTTGATACATAAACGTTATGTAGTTTTTGAAGTCGCAATGCATGGTCAAATATTCAGTTATCTTGTCAGTGAAATTACCCGGGTAGAAGAGAATACCGTCGTGCGCTATTAATTTTAATGCTAATATACGAAACCAAAATAAGTTTGCATCCACTGCATGCTTCATAAGACCTTTTTCTAAGAAAAGACAACAACAACAAAATAGGGAAATAATTAATTAACATTCATAAGCATGCCTACATGAAGTCCAAAAGCCCACAAAACCACAAATTCTTCGTCCATTGCATTACGAAGGAATCTACCATGTGTTCGGAAAGACAAAACGGGGAAAACTGCAGGGGTAAAATTGGAAAACAGTTTGCACCGTTTTGGCATCCTGGATGGGCAGGGCTGCTTTCATTGGGCCCTGAGTAGACTATTCTCGGCTATCTGGTTTCAATTTCTACTCCACATGCCAAAGTGCAAAAGTTTTATGTCGTTTTATAACCTTTTCAGAACTCACACCAATCGATTTCGCACTCTTGGATAGTGATCAGGGTGGTCATAGATTAAAACAAGATTTTTTTGTGGAATTTGAAAGTTTTTTCAAACTTTTGAAATGTTTGATCACTCTTGGATAGCGTTCAGGGTGATAATAGATTAAAAAAAGAGTTTTTGTGGAATTTGAAAGTTTTTTGCCAATAACTACACAAAATGTAAGGGGTGTAACACGTTTTTGATTATGCTTATACTCGGTTCCAAAATAAGGTGTGCTCTTTTAAATTTCAAACTCCATACAAATCATTTATTGTAGCTTATAATAAAATACAAGAAAAAAAAGACGCAGGTACATCAATGTCACCCAATGAATGAATAAGTTTGTTCACGAAGCAATGTGAAAATGATAGAATCAGAGCAAATAGCCAAAGTATTTTTTCTTTGAATATCAAAAAATCTTCCATCTAAATGGACCATGACCGAAATGAATATAGTTGGTTTGAAAAAACAAAAACACATTGACATTGTCTCGGAATAACTCCAGCCTGTCGATTCTGCAAAATTTTGATCATCATTTTAAACTTAAACCAATCATAACTGAGAATAGTTGTGAAAAATAAATTGAAATACATTCCTAAATTTTAGCGAAATTCTTAGCTGATTTTGAACTTTGACCTTGACTTTTGAAGAATATGAAAACTTATTTTAAGTAGCAAATTTACTCGTTATAAAGATTGTGGTTGCCAAATTCGGTCCATATTTAAAGTGACTATGCTTCAGATTGCCCATTTTTTACGTTTGAAATTGAGATGAAACATTGAAGCTACTTAAAGAATGATTTCAAATGACATATCCACTCGTGAAGGCGAACAATAATATAAATAAAGATTAAGTCATTCCATTCTGCGGATAAGCTTAGTTTTGACCATAGACCTTGGTGATTTTAACCTTGGCCGTTTAGCTATTTCAAATTTTATGGTAGGAAACAATTGTGCCAGCTGTTTTGAAACCAATCAATGGATGTAGGAGCTTTGCACTGGACGAGCTCAATTTTAAGGTTTGGATAAAATCACGTCTAAATTACAATTGAACACAGGGCAATGGCTGACGTAGAGTAAGTCACAATTTACTTGTCGACAATAGCTAGCTTACCTTTTGAAAAAGAAACCACGATTTTAAATCAACCACAATTTTCTTGTGAAAATCTGACCCTTACGAGTTTGTGTACTCGTCTTATCAACATGGGACATTGCAAAACACTTTTGCAACCTTAATCATGACGTAAATGGCCATTCAACTTCACGGTGAATTAGTAACATTGGCGCACAAATAGCGCATGCTTGACGGTTTTGTTTGGAAATGTTATGGAATCCTATTCGCGCTCTGAATGTCAATGCTCTAACCAGGGAAGTTGCATGGTGTGTAAATCACGACACTATTTAACCCTTTGCTGTTTAATCCCTGCTTTTTACGTGTCTGTGATTTTATGATTGAGAAAACATTGTGAAAAAAGAAGAAATTGCTTCTGACAAGCAATTTCTTCTTTTTCCACACTATTTTCTACCCTATTGAATGGTTATTTTTCAAATTAAATCCACTTTTAATTTTCGTCTGCAAAACCTTTGAATTTGGACAGGTCCAAAATTTTGTAAAACAGGAAAGGGTTAAGCTTCTTGTGTGAATGCAGTTTGCAAAATTCCAACAAAGTCTGATTTGACGTCATAATTCTATAGAGTAGGCCTATTACCTGATGAATGACATCGATTCTACTCTGGAGATTTCAATTAACTTCATAAAACTAAAGAAAATGCACACTTTCATTTGGAACTCGGTATATTATTCAGTCATACAAGATTGTTGGAGATGAGAAAAAAATATTAAACAGCATAAAAGAACCCTATAATCTTAAGTTGAGAAACAAGAGACTGAGGTTCGGTTTTAAAATTATCTATTTTTCATATAATACTATTTATATATCAAATCACTGGGAAATTTCTCAGAACATCAGCAAACATATGTTGTTTACAAATTTGCCTCCTTGTCAATGGTAATGTTTTATTAAAACTCAGACGGGAATTTCCGACATCGGAAAACCCCATTTGCAACGTATCCATAACCATTGACAATGGCGGACTAATGCAACCGAGTTAAACGTACTTTTCATGGAATATTTCATGAGAGGTAAGTTCAAGTTACCCGATTCATCTTTTTGTATTTGTCATTTTTACATTTCTTTGAATTGTAGACCTGAGACGAACAACTGTTGGCGATAGCGGCATAGTTGAATTGAGAGCGCAATAATTTTACAGAATTATATGCACCCTTACCGGCTTAGTATACATCTAATGAGATTGGTTTAACCATGTTAATTGCGAATTTTGTTTGCTCTCGTGATACGTGACCTTATTATTCCATAACTTTCATAGATAATACAGGGATAATGCATGAATAGATTGAACTCCTTAACAAGTTGATGTAGATCTACAGGTTTTTTTTCTCATTTTGTTCAGTACGTAGTTTTTCTTGTTTAAAATGTATTTTTGAAACTGTGATTAGATGAAATTGAGATTTCGGTTTATATTATCATTCTTTTTTATCTTTCTAAATCTCTATTTATTAATAATTATATGTATCATATATGACAAATTCTAAGGATGAATCAATCGACACATATAGAAAGGAACGACTCGTTTGTGTGCAATTTTGGGAATTTCCCAAAGGCTGGTTCCAGTTTTGTTTTCCTATAATACGCAAATAAATTGCGATGCGGGTACCCAACAACTCAGGTAATTCCCCAGAAAGATTCCGCTGTAAATTCTGTTTATAATTCGCAATGTATGCTTAAATGATATCTTTTTGTTTGTACACAAATCTAGATCTATATATGCATTATGAATTAAAGTGCATAAATATCAGTTGATCTCCTGTTAAATGAACATTTATTATAGCTTTCGTCTCCACAATTCTTCGCCCCCTCTTGTTTATTTTCAATACTGTAAACGGGGTAATTTTGGCGGTGGTTTTATTTTGGCTATATTGGCGGTCAAGCTAAAATGCGCCAAAATTAATCCACCGCCAATATTTGTCATTATTAAATAAGAAATTTCTTTATTATGATAGATATGAAATCTATACATTTTTAGTCTATGCAGACCATACTTAATATTATGCTGACAACGATGACATTTCGACGGATCAGCGCAATACTATTGTAAGTGCCTATAGATTGTAGGCACTTACAATAGTATTGCACTGATCCCTCAATTTCAAGATTCCGGATCCAAGTTGGCCAATACATTGTTATAAACCACACCGAAAAAGTGTGAAAAACTTATACATGCGTTATAACTATAACAAAAGGTGTGAAAACAAACCATTGTCAAGTTTGTAGAAAGTTGACATTACCCTAGAAATTGTCTTTCTTTTACTTACGTTGTTTTAAAGGAGGAAAAAATGTAAAATATAGCTAAAGCGTTAAATTTTGGCGTTAAAGTAAGATGCGCCAAAATAAATCTCCGCCAATAAATCGTTATTGGAAAACCGCCAAATGTGGACACCGCCAATATAAAGCCGTTTACAGTAGTGCTTAGTCGCATAATAATTTGAATACGGTCTGTGTAAAGGAAGAAAACAGGGAGATTTACTCTTTGTAGCTTTTTTGTGTATGCATTTACTTGTTTCAGTTTAAATAAATTTTAATTAGAATCAAAGAGGAAGGGGAAATGATTTCAACAGTTAAAAAAACAGGATGTGTAGTGTTGTCCAAATTGGTGTCCTGTCAACTCGGCCTGTTTAAAACTCGGCCCGCGTAAAACTCGGCCTGTGTAAAACTCGGCCCGTCAACTCGGCCTGTATATAACTTATATAGTGTTTAGCCTAGTAAATGGATATATAAGCACACTTATCTGATAGTTGATCAATGTGTGCAGTGTACTTAAAGGAGGTGCAAATTCACAATTGATGACTAAAATCTACGATCTTCATATTTGATACGTATATAACTTGTCATCTTCTTTTGTGCTTAGAAAAAAAATAATTTGAGTAAAAAGTAAGATTATAATTTAAAAAAAAAAAAACATTTTTAACGAGTGATTATTAAGTAATTAGTATTTATTAATTATAAAAAAAGCACATGAGGTCCCCAAAATATTTATATTTCATCGTCATACATGTACCTTTATACTATATAAACAGGCCGAGTTGACGGGCCGAGTTATTCACAGGCCAAGCTGACTGTGAACCGTCCAAAGTTGTAAGTAGACAAGACAAAAATTTGTTAATAGTAAGTTCCTGTAATTGTGGATAATTGAAAAAATGGGGGTTTTTTACTGGGCCAAAAGAATATATACACACTGTATGCAATATCATTTTCTCTGCTGTCAGCTTATCCCCGCTACTTTCAGTGACCTGAGCATCTTACTGAGAACAAAATTTATGATAATGTATTTCATCTACTCAAATATCCTCCACAGAGACAGAGTTATCAACAATTTGACTTTTGTAGCCCATGATATTTTGTTTGGATCACAATATACATGTATCACTGATGTAACACAAACAGTTAACAGTTTAAGACATTTTTCAGCTAAAACTACAAAATAATGAAGAGTATTTTCTGCAGTTAGAGTAAAAATTAAAGTGTAAAGAATGAAGATGAAAAATTGTGTAAAATTCAAGTATCTATTCAATATGAAGCATGTAATTTCTTTTTAATTCTTTGTTTGGACATTAAAATTTTTGAACCTTGTTTTTCTCTGATGATAAGCTGCAATATTTTTCTTGCAATAGTGAATACATGGCTTCACATATCCTTAGGATAAGATGGGGCTTCGGGTTAAACAGCACAAATGTATTTTAGAAATAAAATTCAATTTTAGGCATATTTCTTCATTATCGCTGACTGCATGAGATTTGCTGGAAGTGGTAAAATAGGAGGACAAAGGATAATGAAGTTGGAAAGGTTTTCTTTATTAACTTGTCACAAAAATTTTATTTGCTTTTAGTTTGGCTCTTCAAGTTTTGTCCCTTTGAATTAATGTCCAGTGAACTTTATTTCACCCATTTTAGCTCATCCAAGCACGATGGCTGAAAATTGGAAAATCTTCAAAAATCTTCTTCTTTGAAACCAGAAGGCATTCAGCTTTCATATTTAGTTTGTAGCATAATCTAATGGGCCTCTACCAAGTTGATTCATTTCAAGACCTTGGGGTCACATTTGGGCTCCACCCGGGCACATCCATTTTCACATAGAATCAAAGAGCGAAAAGGCAAATCTGTCTTGCTCTTGGTTGAAAACATTCCATGATATTGATCTTATGTAGAAACTATCTCCTTTTTGACACCTGCCTATTTGATAAATGTGATGTCCCAGGGGTCAAAGAGACTCAGGTGAGCCATCTAGGACCATCATGGTCCTCTTGTTTTAAATGACCCCCAAAATTGTCAAAGAAACATTCTTTCTCTAGTTTAAAGGGGGTCATTATGTAACAAAATGATCCCAAGTTTTGAACATAGAGGGAAAACCCTGTAGGATAAATACAGTAAATCCTTTTATATTTGTAATGGCAGTCTTAGGAACTAAACTAGATAATGAGGACAAATTCTATTGTAATAACTCCTTTGTTTTACAACTTTTTTTTAAATCTAACCCTTTCCTCTTCATATCCATCTAAAGAAGAATTTAAAAAAGACATTGTAGAATAATAAAAAGATGTTCTAACAAGATGTTTCTACGTTTTCCTTGGTTTCTCTCAAAATCTAGCCCTTCATGTGCTGTTCATGACATATTTCTGTTGTCCGCAAAGCTTTAGCAGACCTAACAGGGTTCCCAAAAACCCTCAAATGGGTTTTTTTCACTCCCAATTTGAATCTTGTACCCCCAATATTTGCAAGTAGCCTTCTTTGTTACATGTAAAGGGGGTACAAGTATGCTGTAAAATGACTGTTTTCATCCCCAAATTTAAGTCTGTGTGAACCCTGCCTAACAAATTAAGACCAGCCTACTCAGACATGTAGGCTGATTGTAGCTTACACTTTCAGCTTTCTACTTAATTATTGTGGGGAAAACTTGAGTAATGCAGTGCAACAGTTAGAGGGGTTATTTGGATTTCAAATTTAATATTTTAATAATACATGACATTGTACTTGCAAAAATTCCAGTGTTTATTCTAGGCAGGGGGATTGGGGGATTCCCCCAGTTTTTTCAAAGATCCCCCATATCTTCTGGATTTGTGGGGGATTTTTTACTATAACCAAAGAGCACGAATTACTACATTTCTCAATTACGTCAATTTCTGGGTTGAAATCCCCCACTTTTTTTAAATCCTAGAATAAACACTGAAATCCTATATTGTGGATGCTTATTGGAATCGCCTCATCGAGACGATTCCAATGAGTACACTCAAAATAGGGTTTCAATGAGAAATGAAGATTAAGACTGGCTTTACCTCCTCTCATCTGTACCGCTGGCAATGTCCCCTAGGTTTGCAAATTATTTGAAAAGAAATTTAGATTAAGTAGGAATATGAAAAATAAATAGAGAATTCATTTCCATTGGAATTGACAAAAAATGTAGTCTCTGGTTATAAGTAAATTTGTCAAAGTATAGTAGATTATATATATTTATGTTTCTACTAACACTAATCATGATACCATATTCATGTTCGAGGAAGTAGTTTAAACCATTCCCTCTCTAGTCTACATTTTGACATACCCCCAACAAAAAAAAGTTTTAGCAAACATCATGGAAATCAAGAAATTGCTCGTGACAAGCAATTTCTTCAATTTATATGATTTTTATGTCTCTGCATTGATAGATTTGGGGCATATTGTTTTACCAGTATAGTTCTGCAAGCAAGATTGAGGTTCGAGAAACCATTATCTCCTATCATATTCAATGTAGAATTGATCTTTGATCGCTCACTTGAAATTGCTGGTCTATACCTGTCCGTCTATAAAATCTTAACCTCCAAAATAAACATTTCCCCATAACTTCAACAAATAATTTATGACTATTAAATAAATAACATTGTGTTATAATAACACTCTTATTTGGCTTAAAGGTTCCTCTCATCAATCCATATATTTGAAGGTCAAGGTTGTTTGACAAGGTTAAGGTCAATTATTAAGGTCAAACTTCCATAAAGATTGCCTTTTGGGGCAAAAAGGTTTTACATACACATCTTGTTTGCTTTGTTTTCTTCCCTGATGAAATGGACAAAGAAAAACAAGACTTAACCAACTCTGAATTATTATCTGCATATTCTTTAAATTAAGACCAGTCCAAAGATTTAGGGCTAGGATCAGTTTGTACATGTACTCAGCCCTGCGTTCAGGGTGACAAAATGGTGCAAACTGTTTGCAAATAATATCCTGCTTTGCACATAAGTGCTCATGCAAAGTGGGGTATAAAATGAAAACAGTTTACACAATTTTGTCATTCTGAACGAAGGGCTTGTCTTAGCCTTCATTTTATGCTTTCTACTTAATAAATGTGGGAAATTAAGCCAGACCGGTTGATACATCACAAAAAATGACAATTTATAAACAAAATTTGAAGTCAGTATGATAAGAGTTAAACAGGATGGAATTTTATTGTATTTTATGCCAGAAAGCATTGTGAGAATGGAAGAATTAAGTCTCTCAAGTTTTTGGTTTGTTTTCGTAACATTTCTTCAAGCTTTTATCCTGAGGATTGAGAACAAGGTGGTTCATGTGGGAATGAATGGTTTAAGCATATGGATTAGGTGATAATGTAAGGGGTCAATAAATGTAAAGTTAAATTAGGACATTATGAATTTTTAAAGATGAAAATTAGAATTCCCAAACTATGTCGCAATATACTGAAAATTAAATGATATGAATAATGTGTTTGTATTTACAATCTCGTACATGTAAGTGTTGGTAAATTTTAGGATTTAATCTGGGTAATGATAAAGTGCTCATAATATTCCCTCTTGAAAACAAATGCTTGTTTGAACTACATACAAATACACACTTAGGCAGATTTCATTTCATACCAATTTTCTCTTTCTATAATTATATCCAAATAATGGATTCTAACATTTATGCATTATTTCAAGGTCTTCAAATTTTTGCTCTTTTTTTCATCCAATTAAACACAACAGTATTGTTATTGAAGGCATAATTATATGTCCTAGTTTTCATAGCTATTAAATGTCCTAGTTTTCATAGCTGTTAACTTCCAGGTGCTAAAAACTTCTTTTAATAATTCAAGGCTATGAATATTTTAAAAATTCTCTTTTTAAAGCTCAACTAACCATTTATTAGCTCACCTGAGCACAAAGTGCTCAAGGTGAGCTATTGTGATCACTCACCGTCCGTCGTCCGTCCGTCCGTCTGTCTGTCCGTCCGTCCGTCCGTCAACAATTTCTTTAAACATCTTCTCCTCCTAAACTACTGGGCCAATCAAGCTGAAAATTTGCAGGGATGTTCCTTGGGTGAAGCTCTTAAAAAGTTGTAAAAGAATTTAATTTCATCAAAAACTCTGGTTGCAATGGTTACATGATGTGTACATAAAGGCCCAAAATGGCCGAAAATCTTAGAAAAAATTCTTTTCCTCCTAAACCACTTGGCCAATCAAGCTGAAACTTGGCAGGGATGTTCCTTGGGTGAAGCTCTTCAAAAGTTGTAAAAGAATTTAATTTTATCAAAAACTCTGGTTTCCATGGTAACGGAAAGTCTGAAAAATGGCTGAAAATGGCTGAATATCTTAGAAAAAATTCTTCTCCTCCCAAACCACTTGGCCAATCAAGCTGAAACTTGGCAGGGTTGATCCTTGGATGAAGCTCTTCAAAAGTTGTTAAAAGAATTTAATTTAATCAAAAACTCTGGTTTCCATGGTAACCGAAAGTCTGAAAATGGCCGAAAATGGCTGAAATTCTAAGAAAAAATTCTTCTTCTCCCAAACCACTAGGCCAATCAAGCTTAAACTTGGCAGGGATGATCCTTGGATGAAGCTCTTCAAAGAGTGCTTAAATAATTTAATTTCATCATAAACTCTGGTTGCCATGGTAATGTAATGTCTGAAAAATGGCTGAAAACGGCTGAAAATCTTAGAATAAATTCTTCTTCCCCAAACCACTAGGCCAATCAAGCTGAAACTTGACAGGGATGATCCTTGGGTGAAGCTCTTCAAAAGTTGTTACAATAATTTAATTTCTTCCAAAACTCTTGTTTCCATGGTAAAGGAAAGGCTAAAAATGGCATAAATTACCAAAAATCTTAGAACAAATTCTTCTTCCTTAACCATGAGGCCAATCAATTTTAAACTTAGCATTGATGTTCTTAACATGTAGGTCTACTAAATTTGTTTAAAGAATTTGCCATGGTTAAGAGAAAAGTTGAAAATTTATGAAAATCTAAAAAAAATCAAATTGCAGTAGGACAAAACTTAACCACCCTAAATTCTGGTATTCATAACATGGTTGACAAATTATGAGTGACTTATTCAGGTTAGCGATATAGGACCATTGTGGTCCTCTTGTTCCACTTGTTTTTAGCTATTGACTTTTGTCACAAACAAACTGAATTAACAAACAAAACCAGTTTTTAGCTCCACTGGCTAAAGCCACTGGGGCTATTGTCATGGCGTTGTGTCCGTTGTGCGTCCGTCCGTCCGTCCGTGCGTGCGTCCGGTCGTAAACTTTTCTTTAAAAATCTTCTCCTCAGAAACTACTGGATGGATTTCAACCAAACTTCACAGGAATGATCCTTGGGTGACCCTCTTTTAAAGTTGTTCAAGAGATTTTGATCCAATGAAAAACATGGATTAAATGGGCGTGGCTAATTTCAAAATATGGTAAAAAGTGACTTTTCTCAGATTCTAATCAATGGATACCAATTAAATTTTACATGAATGATCCTTGGGTGACCCTTTATCAGTCTACAAAAAATCATTGTGATCGGATGGAAAATATGCATTTTATGGGCAGAGGTCAATTCTCTATATGTTATATCGTGGAAACTTTGGAAATCAGTTTTTCAGAATGAAACTGATGGATATCAACCAAATTTCACTGGAATGATCCTTGAGTGACCCTTTATCAGTGTACAAAAAATCATTGTGATCGGATGGAAAATATGCATTTTATGGGCAGAGGTCATTTCTCTATATGTTATATAGTGGAAACTTTGAAAATCATTTTCTCAGAAGGTTACTGATGGATAGCAACCAAATTTTACTGGAATGATCCTTGAGTGACCCTTTATCAGTCTACAAAAGATCATTGTGATCGGATGAAAAATATGCATTTTATGGGCAGAGGTCATTTCTCTATATATTATATAGTGAAAAATTTGCAAATATTTTCTCAGAATCTGATTTTTTGGATATCAACCAAATATCACTGGAATGATCCTTGAGTGACCCTTTATCAGTGTACCAAAAATTATTTTGATTGGATGAAAAATATGTATTTTATGGGCGGAGGTCATTCCTCAATATGTTAAATAGTGGAACATATGAAAATCATTTTCTTAGAATGTAACTGATGGAATCATTTTCAACATCAGTAGAACCCCAAATATCAAAAAATCTAGTTACTCTTTTCTATACTGAACATAAAAAGAAACTATATTCTTTGTACTTCAAGTGTTATTCATCCAAATGGATCTTATATCTGATTCTCAATATCTCATTGAAATGTCTTAATGGCTGTGAGAACCACTTAGACATGAAAAAAAAATTATCACCTTTTCAAAATGAGTAGAATTTCCTTTGCTATTAATTTCAATTTCGCTATGCTGTGTCGATAAATAAAGTCTGATGAAGGAGGAGTTATATGCCAAAGGTAAAATCCAAGGGCGCAGCCCAAGGGCGGCCCCTGGATGATATTAATTTTAATGAACACCACTGGTTTTGCTTACCATTGTAGATAAGGAGATACAGTGAAGAGGTGGACCATGCTATCTACAGATCTGGAAAAAATTGATGTAGCTGTGCAAACTTCTCTTGATTCTTTAGATGATCAGTCCAGATCTGCCGTCGAGGAAGAACTCTCTAAATTACGCGAAGACAAATCTCTTCTGGAAGGCAAAATACGGGGATACCTTACCCTCAGTAAGTCAGACATCAGATATTATCACACTTTAAACTTAAGTCATACTTAACTTTGAATATTCTTATGCATATGAGGAATACTTAGACCAATGTCAAAAAATTTATTCAAAGCTATTCAAGATACATTTCATATTTGTTGTGATGATAGATCACTTCAATACCCATCTAGATACCAAGTTCAAGGTCATTGGTTTTCGCTGTCATAGCGCATTTGGTATCGCGTCAAGACTGTCAATCTACAGGTCCCTGGTTCAAATCACGACGACCGCACTCATCCTTTCTGACTATTTGTCTCTCACCAATGATAATCGTAGACCTATGTGAGAGAGCAGCTGAAGAGGATGTGCCGGTAATGGTAGTACTGGTGTGAGAAATACCAGGAGTCCATTGTTAGGTACTCCAGCCGCCATCATATAACTGAAAGATTGTTGAAAGTGGCATAAAACCCCATTCAAACAAACAGTTCAAGGTCATTGGATAAGGGCAAGGTTATCTGTAAATGTCACAAGTGTGGAAAATTTGCTGTTTCAGTGACATTCAAGTTTCAAAAAGACATCTTTTTTTGTCCAAAATCAGTCATAAATCAAATATCAAAAACATTTTTTGACCCATTCTGAGCTTTCAAGTACCCTCAGCAGTTTGACTATAAACAAATCCTGCAGGTTTGAAGATTTAAGTGTAAAATATATCATGAAATGGACAAGAATTGACCCCTCAAACATTTTGAGCACAGTTTTATGATGTTTTGCTATCCCAGTATGTTGTCCATAAGATTTCATTCATAGTTGAATCCATAGAATGATACTCATTTTACTCATAATACTATACTGTGAGTACTCAAGGGTTAGAATTGTCATTTTAAGGCTCATGGAAATGGGGCCAGATTTACTAAACTTCGTAAGAAAAAAATTAATCGTAAGTCAAAATCACCAATCATACCTGGTGTATTCATTCACTGTTTGATTCTGCCTTGCAATATCTCATTGGAATCATCTTTAAAAGACGATTCCAATGAGATAATGCATGGCAAAATTCCATATACAGTTACTTATCTAGTAGCAACTTTAATTTTTGACTTACGCAAAAGACGATTATAAGATGTTTAGTAAAACAGGCCTCTGATGAACATCTGAAAAAATCTTAGAATTGATAGTCTTATCTGAGGATTAATGTGAAATCTCTGATATCAGTTCAATAAGGATGTTTATTTCCATCCTATGTCTTCCTTAGATCTTTTATACCATTACATTGTACTAGATTGCAAAGCTTTTTTCGGCTAGTCCAATTTGAGATAATTGCAGAGAACAATTGAATATGAGCCTGTGTGTGACATTTCCAACAATTTAAAAAAAGTGCCAAGCTAAGTCTCTGACCAGTCTGTGCATGTCCAGAATCTTTACTTTATGCTTTATATGTACATAAGGTCTCAAAGTATCTTTGGACAGACAGACAATCTTCTGTTTGCAATATGTAACTATCTAGGCTGATCAATATTTTGAACTCACGCACATGTCAAATTGTTGAAAATTTGATGAGAATTGGGGAAGAAATTACATTCTTCGTTCTCCAAAACATTATAATTTTGAATATAATTAACACAAAAATGTTTTAATAGAGCCCAAGAGGGAAATTTGTATATGTAAAACTTAAAAAAGAACTTTCAGAGTTCGATAAAAATCTTTAAGAAATTCTTTTCCCTTTTCATGCTGAACCTGTAATATTCCTGCTTTGGCAGGAGGTAAAGACAAAGATCAGCCTGCACATTATGTGAAGTCTGAACTTGATCTATTCCACCCAAATTTCGTTTTCAAACTAGAATCAAAGTGCTGTCAGCACTGTAAATCAGACATCATTGAGAGGCTGGGATAGTGCAATAGTTCGCCAATCAAAAGGGCTCAAATTTGGACAATAAAAGTTGGTAAAATATTTGCCCAATTTGTCAGTTTTTAGCTCCACTGGCTGAAAGCCACTGGAGCTATTGTCATGGCGTTGCCGTTGTGTCCGTCGTGCGTCCGTCCGTCCGTGCGTGTGTCCGGTCGTAAACTTTTCTTTAAAAATCTTCTCCTCAGAAACTACTGGATGGATTTCAACCAAACTTCACAGGAATGATCCTTGGGTGACCCTCTTTCAAAGTTGTTCAAGAGATTTTGATCCAATGAAAAACATGGATTCAAGGGGCGTGGCTAATTTCCAAATATGGTAAAAAGTGAGTTTTCTCAGATTCTAATCAATGGATACCAATTAAATTTTACATGAATGATCCCTGGGTGACCTTTTATCAGTCTACAAAAAATCATTGTGATTGGATGGAAAATTTGCATTTTAAGGGCGGAGGTCATTTCTCTATATGTTATATAGTGGAAACTTTGGAAATCATTTTCTCAGAGTGTAATCAATGAATATATGCCAAATTTCATTGGAATGATCCTTGAGTGACCCTTTAACAGTGTACAAAAAATCATTGTGATCGGATGGAAAATATGCATTTTATGGGCTGAGGTCATTTCTCTATATGTTATATAGTGGAAACTTTGAAAATCATTTTCTCAGAATGGAATGGATGGATGTCAACCAAATTTCACTGAAATGATCCTTTGGTGACCCTTTATCAGTCTACAAAAAATCATTGTGATCGGATGGAAAATATGCATTTTATGGGCAGAGGTCATTTCTCTAAATGTTATATAGTGGAATCTTTGAAAATCATTTTCTCAGAATCTGATTTTTGGATATCAACCAAATTTCACTGGAATGATCCTTGAGTGACCCTTTTTCAGTGTACCAAAAATTATTTTGATTGGATGAAAAATAAGCATTTTATGGGTGGAGGTCATTTCTCTATATGTTATATAGTGGAAACTATGAAAATCATTTTCTCAGAATGTAACTGATGGATATCAATCAAAAATTTTTGGTATGATCTTTGGGTGACCCATTATCATACAGCCAAAAATCATTTTGATTTGATGAAAAATATGTCTTTTAGGAGCGGAGGTCATTTCTCTATATGTTATTTAGTTCAAACTTTGAAAATAATTTTCAACATTAGTAGAACCCCAAATATCTAAAAATCAAGTCAAAACATTTATTTGCTTTTACAAGAATTTCAAGCCTGTGGAGCGACTCAAGCCATTCATGGCTTTCTAGTTTGTCTTAACACTCCATCTTTTCGAAGACATCGCCAGCTCATCCAACCTCGTGGGTCCGATTTTGAAAGTTTGCTGATTCGATAGCCCTCTGCTAGTCTAAATTATTTCTTAGCAGATTTTTTTACGTTGTTATAATGAGCACACGCCAAGCTAAAGGCTTGTCTGTTAATATTATTCCTCTCTCTAGAGTTTAAAAGCCTGTTTAGCAACAAAACAGTTTTCATTAAACTATTTACAATTTTGATTACCAACATGTTTGTTTTCAAGCATTGGGTTTTCCCAAATACTATAAATGCATTTTCCCTCAAGAAACACGTGAAATCGGCAACTATGCTATTTATATCTTTGGTTTCTGACCAATCGATTAAATCTTGCAGCACTCTATGATTATTCATGAGTTATTCTAAAAATAGATCGCTCTTACTGCTATCCTATATCAGTTTATCGTATGTTTTTGTCGGTTTACTTGTTGTTGAATAATTTTTCTTCATACTCAAATTTGAATTTATTGAAAATAGGATTGGAGCATGATCAGAGTGCTCATTGAAATCAAATATTTCAAAATTACAAAATTATTTCTATTAATTTTTGTTAACACAAAAAATTAGTCAACAGTACTCATTCCATCAGTAGACTTCCCACACTCCCTGTCAGAGTGCAGACGACCATTGACCAATGACAAACAACTTAATTGACACATTTCGAGCAGACGATGTCCATTTGCATCTACCACGTGGTCTGAATTTACGCGTGGGTTTTGACCGAGTGATAATCATAACAGAATTTGATTGGTTGTCAGCCCTACAACTGGTAAATGACCGTTCGAGAAAAAAATCAGAGCAGTTATATTGTAAGTGCTACAAAACTATTTTACAGTTAACCTATTGTACGTTTCAACTCCTTTACTCAACCGAAAATCTTGTTATAAGCACTGAAAATACTAACTGGTAATTACTAAACTCGAAAATTACATCAAATTTTGTATAAGCCTCTTCTCTATTTGTCGAAAAGTAAATAAGGTAAAAACAAAGTTTGTAGATTGTGACTGAAAAGGCCGTTTCTTTGGTGTTTGAAAACACATAATTTGGTTTGAACACATTGCTCAGAAGATAAAAGTAAAAATGTAGTGGGTCAAACAGACTGGATTTCTGGAAAACGGTATAAATCTCCGATTTAAAAATTGTAGTACCTGGAATTTCAAAATAAATATGGTGCAAATGGTGCACCCAGTGATTTCAGCACTTTATTTTCTAATGCAAACTTGTTTGCTAATGCCTCTGTTTTCCAGGGTGTCATTTTTAAATGTTCTGCATCCTAAAAGTAAATTGAAAATAATATAATTGAAATAGAATATGATCCAAAAGGATACTTAAAAGGGGGGTTCTATTTACATAATATTACACAAAGGAATATGAGTATATTGTTGGCTCAGCGCAAAACAGTTGTAACTGCCTATATGTTTATAGGCAGTTACAACTGTTTCACATTGAGCCGTTGTAATTATAATACATCTGTCCAAAAAAAGGTGCTCTTTTTTATTTGTTAAGCTAAGGGGATTGATTGTGGTGCTTTTTAAAGGGGTGAATATGTAAAAGGATACGGCCAATATAACAATAAAAAAAGATAAGGCCACACCTGCATTCAAAAATAACGAATAAAAACTTTGAAATATTTCCCTTGAAATGTTTTGTTTATAAAAGTACACATTCAAGGTCAGATGTCAACAAGTGCATATCCTTATCTAGATAGGGATTGTACAAATGTGTTTGTTCAAATAATATTAACTCATTACTAAATTACAAAACTTGAGACTGGAAATTTTTTTGTAAAAAAAAACATTGTTGATAAAGAAACAATTTATTAATTTTCATCATTTCAACAATGTGTGCTGATTATTTTTTTCTTCGTAGGTGTCAAAAATTGGGTTATGATGGAATAAGTTAAAAAAACAATCAATCACCTATGATTATATCAATTCTAGATAACATTTATAATATACATATATACATGTTTACTAATTCTTTCAGTTAGAATCAGTCAAAAAGTATCTAGTCTATTAAGCAAAATGAATCTTTTTCAGGTGATATTTGTCAGGAATACAAGGAAGAATTGAGTCGCCTAAGAATAGAATACGAAAAACTCCTAGAAAAGGTGAAAAATCAGGAAATGAGATCAGATTCACAGGTACATATTGAGGGAACAGTGCAATACTATTGTTAGTGCCTATATAATTATAGGCACTTACAATAGTATTGCGCTGACCCCTCGCATTATAGAGTTGATTTTGTTGGAGTGAACAAATCTATTAACCAACTTATCCCATATACTCATTACCAGACAACAAATATCAGACTGATTCAAGTCTTTGCACACAAAAATTTTACTGCTTAAAATTGATAAGATCCGGGGCATTTTGTTTTACCGTTGTCCGTCGGTCTGTGTCTGTCTGCAAAACTTAACAAAAAAACTTCTTATCATCAGTTATGCCCTGTCATATTTTAAAGATGACAAAATTATTTTAGTAATGAAACAATATAAACTAAGATATACAATAGAACATGCCAGAATCATTGATTATTACTTTGATAATTATTGAGATGGATAATTAAGTAAGCAATCAGCTGAGTTAATTATTTCATTATCATGGGCTACTCATATGAAGCAGGATATTTGTTATTCATCCAAGGTTATTGTTCAACTTTATGAGATGGTTATCTATTTGAAAAACTTTTATTTATGATTTCAACTACCATGTTAAAGTTGAAGGTCAAGTTCAAGAATTTAGAATATATACATATATGAGCCTGTGTGTGACATTTTCACCAATCTGATATGAATATTAAATGTAAACATGGAGCAGCTCAGAAAGCAACAAAATACAATTTTTAGGTTACCTGACTGTCTTAAGATACCTTGAGACCTTCTCTTTCTACAGAGTGAACAGTGAAGACTCTGGTCAGACTGTACAGATGCACGGGATGGCCAGAGTCTTTGCTTGGCGCACATTTGAAATTGTTGGAAATCTCACACACAGGCTCATTCAATTATTTTAGGGAATTCACTCTCATTTATTTATGCAATTTTAATGATTTGACAATTTTTTTTATTATTGTGGGTTCATTTTGAACAAACATTGGAGAGATAGAATTAAAGGCAATCCAATGATTATGCATATTTTTCTGTGGATTCTAGTGAAATGAGCTTAAGTTTGAAATGGAATTCTTGTTAAAATTCTATAAGGAAAGGGGTGTTATATTTGATTTTAGGTTAAAGTATTTCAATAATACATATAGGAACTCTATGTTGTTGGTACTCATTTGAATATTGTTGGCAAAACAATTTTATTTAGAAACAATATCATGTGGTTTTATAGAGAAAAAAATGGTTTTAGACTGGTTTTACCCCCTTTAATCTAGACCTCTGTTATTCAAGAACTCTGTTCAGAGGTGTTGAAATGTTTATACCAAAGGATAGAAAACATTGTTTTCAATGAAGAAAATGCTGGAGTCCAGCATTTTCTTCTTTAATAAACAATGTTTCCTCAAAATCAATTGATTTTCTTTTTAGTAGGAGCCGCCGTCATAGCGCAGTTGGTAGCGCGACGGACTGTCATTCTAGAGGTCCCGGGTTCGATCCCCGACGGCGGCACTCATTCTTTCCGACAATTTGTCTTTCACCAATGGGTTGATAATCGTAGACCTATGTGAGATAGTAGCTGGAGGCTAGGAAAGGATGTGGTGGTTGTACTGGTGAGAGATTGTTAGGTGCTCCAGCCGCCGCGATATAACTGAAATAATGTTGAAAGCGGCGTTAAACTCCATTCAATCAATCAATCAATCTTTTTAGTAGGACAGCTCTTTTTGATCCAGGACAAGTAGAAAATCATCTTTGACTTGTCCAAAGACAAGTGGAGAAAATCTGTTTTATAATATTTAATCCTTTAGATCTGTTTAACACCATTCAAATTTTTGCCCTGAAATTTTCTTGTCTACGGACAAATGGCATCACAAGTATCCACAGGTAAAAAAAGCCCGTTGCAGACAAGTCCGGCATGGGAATTCTACACCCCTGCTGTTATTCTATTGACTCATTTAATTTTTAGCTCCACTGGCTGAAAGCCACTGGGGCTATTGTCATGGCGTTGTGTCCGTCGTGCGTCCGTCTGTCCGTCCGTCCGTCCGTCCGTGCGTGCGGTCGTAAACTTTTCTTTAAAAATCTTCTCCTCAGAAACTACTGGATGGATTTCAACCAAACTTCACAGGAATGATCCTTGGGTGACCCTCTTTCAAAGTTGTTCAATTTTGATCCAATGAAAAACATGGATTTAATGGGCGTGGCTAATTTCCAAATATGGTAAAAGTGAGTTTTCTCAGATTCTAATCAATGGATCCCAATTAAATTTTACATGAATGATCCCTGGGTGACCTTTTATCAGTCTACAAAAAATCATTGTGATCGGATGGAAAATATGTATATTATAGGCGGAGGTCATTTCTCTATATGTTATATAGTGGAAACTTTGAAAATCATTTTCTCAGAATGTAAGTGATGGATATCAACCAAATTTCACTGGAATGATCCTTGAGTGACCCTTTATCAGTGTACCAAAATTTATTGTGATTGGATGAAAAATATGCATTTTATGGGCGGAGGTCATTTCTCTATATGTTATATAGTGGAAACTTTGAAAATCATTTTCTCAGAGTGTAAGTGATGGATATCAACCAAATCTCACTGGAATGATCCTTGAGTGACCCTTTATCAGTGTACCTAAAATTATTTTGATTGGATGAAAAATATGCATTTTATGGGCAGAGGTCATTTCTCTATATGTTATATAGGGGAAACTTTGAAAATTATTTTCTCAGAATCTGATATTTGGATATTGACTAAATTTCACTGGAATGATCCTTGAGTGACCCTTTATCAGTGTACCAAAAATTATTTTGATCAGATGCAAAATATGTATTTTATGGGCGGAGGTCATTTCTCTATATGTTAAATAGTGGAAACTATGAAAAACATTTTCTCAGAATGTAACTGATGGATATCAATCAAACATTTTTGGTATGATCTTTGGGTGACCCATTATCATGCAGCCAAAAATTATTTTGATTTGATGAAAAATATGTCTTTTAATAGCAGAGGTCATTTCTCTATCTGTTATATAGTTGAAACTTTGAAAATCATTTCCAACATCAGTAGAACCCCAAATATCTAAAAATCTAGTCAAAACATTTATTTGCTTTTACAAGAATTTTAAGCCTGTGGAGCGACTCAAGCCATTCATGGCTTTCTAGTTTTTAGCTGGGACAATTCAATTGAGTACTCACTTTATTGGGTGTTATTTACAAAGATTTGAGACTGGCTTTACCATTGTCTTATCTACATCGCTGTCATTCTATTTATAGCAACACCTCTCCAATGCATCCCCTACACCAGATAATGACCTTGGAACGAATAATGGACATGAACGTGAACAGCGAAATACACTGAATGTAAACACTGAAAATATTGATCCAAATAAAACACTGATCTTTGACAATATAAACAGAAAAGACAAGGAAATTCACACAACAGAACTGTTTAACACTGAATCTGACCAACCAAAGTCACATGAAGGCTCAAAATCTATCCCAGAAATCACTTCGGATCAAAGTATGGAAGCTGCCAACAACAAGCCACAGGTACCGTCCAGTTTTGATAAATACCCTATGCAGGAGAGTATGGCAATGTCGAGTCACTCACATTTGAACCAGGAGTCCCTGACAGGTCTGGGGTTTGAGCATGTGTCTGATCAGATTGCTCTGGGAGAGTCAGCGGGGACCTACAGAAATAACCAGGATCTCATGTTCTTTGCTAGTGTCACTCAACAAGAAAATGAGAAAACAAAGGTCAGTTACTGTAGGATATTCGTAAGCTTTTTAGACATTCCAACTCAATCCTGCTTCTTGATGCCTCTCAAGATAAAAAGCTCTAGAAAACAAATGAAGAATTTGCTTGTCACAGGCAATTTCTTCAATGTCCACAGTGTTTTTTTATACAAGTAAAAATATTCAGCCTTTTATCCAACGTGAAAATATTCAGTCTTTATTCCAATAGAAAAATGTTCTACTTTTTATCAAATGTAAAAAATTTAAGCCTCTATCATCAAATTCATTTCAAAATTAATAAAAAAACAACTGATCATTTCTGTTATCTCAACCAGTCTGAATTTATGTCATCTTCAAATGGGTTAACTATCATGCACATAAAAATAGTATTTTATTGCTTATTCAGACCAAAAAGGAGGTAACAGAGTTAAATGAGGTCATAACTTCTCTGCCCCTACAAAGTGATGAAACAAACAGAGTTGTACAGCAAATCACCAAAGTTCTTGGACAGAAGGACCAACAAATTAAAAAACTCATGGTAAATATGTTGTACAGTAGAACTTGTATAAAGCAACCACTAATAGGACCACCAAAAAGAGGTCAACCATCATTAAAGAGAGTGATTTGCTTAGTATATGTTTAGTTTACAAATAAGAAACTTGATTTTGATTGAATGGGTACATTGATGTAAATTTCTCAATAATCCTATGTTTTAAACACTCATTAGAATCGTCTCAATGAGACTTTTCTATTAAACTTAACAACATAGGATTGTTTACAATATTTTTTAGACCAATACTATCTACTTTGTTAGATATTTTGATTTTAGGAAGGAGATTTTGAAAACAGCCACATTTTTATGCTCTTTAATTAATGAAATGTTACGCAAATAGTTCAAAAGCTTTTCTTTGTATGTTTGTTGGTCTGTCAACAATTAAGTTAACTTGAAAGCTAAGTAACATTGTGTGACAAATTGCTAAAGATTAAATGCTCATTATTTTCTGTAATCTAACTTCTCAACATTATGCAACATTTTGATGTCAATGTCATGAGACTCTGTCAAGATCAGCTATCAAAGCCAAACTCAGAAAATAGATTTTGTTTTGGAGGCATAAATGTTGCCTGAACATATCTTGTTTTTTATCTCTGAAATACTTAACAAGGAAATATCACTGTCTGGTGACAGTCTGAGAGTGTTATATTAAAATTCAAGATATAGGTCAGCATCAAAGGTCAAGGTCAAATCAGATTTATTGAATTTGTGCAAACTTTTATAATAGTCCTATAGATGACAGACAAGTTTTCTTTGTTTTATGTTCCAGCATATGAACCAGGTTATGATTGAGTTGGTCTGAATTAATAAGCTATTTTAAATGTAACATACAAATGAGCCTGTGTTTTACAGTTCCAACAATTTCAAATGTACGCAAAGCAAAGACTCTGGCCAGTCCATGCATCCGCATAGTCTGACCAGGGTTTTTACAGAGCACTTTGTAGATAGATTTGGTCTCAAAGAGCCTTTAGATAGTCAGGTAATCTTGTAAATGTAGTGTGTGATTGTCTAGGCTGCTCAATGTTTCTGCTTCATTAACATGTGAGATTGTTGGAAATGTCATGTACAGGCTCAAATAATCTTTTCTTTTCCAGCATATGAACCAGGTTCTGATTGAGAAGAATACAGAACTACTGCGGGAGAAGAAGGAAGTAGAGTAAGTTATTGTATAGTAGCAGGTTTTGACACTAACTTCCTTTGCCACCAGCCTGAAGGACCTGGTAGCAAAAAATATTACAGGCCCCTCTCCATGACAACAACAGGTCCTGCAGGAAAAGCATGGGTAAATTTTAAGAATTTAGGGAATAAGCTGAAACAAAAACATTGTTTGAAAAGAAGAAATTGCTTTTGACAAGCAATTTCTTCTTTTTCTACAATGTTTTCCATTTTGGTAATGCAAATTTTAGTATTGGAAAGGCAATTGATTTTAAAATCATGGCAGATTTGAAATACTAAAAAGTACAGGCCTAAAGGACCTGCATCATGTTTACTTCTACTTGAGTCCTCCCTAAAATCCACAGGTCTTTGGCCCGAGGACTGGTGTTAGTGTCGACCCCTGTAGTAGTGTTACAATATCATATTTTGAAGAAAAAAAATAATTCCCATGTTATTTGTGTCCCTTTCACTAGCTTGTGAAAACTTTCTCGAAAATTATAAATTTACTTGTAATGAAGTGTTTTACAGTTTTATTTCGACTGATTGAAGGAAATCATGGCAGATAATATGGTAAAATTTGGAAAATTGGCCTTGAGGATTTTAATGCCTCTGTACCGAAAGATCGGGGCATGCATATGGTTTTTGCCTGTCTATTTGTTACTCTATTTGTCTGTTTGTCCAAAATAAAACTTTAATATTGTCCATAACAATTGAATGGTAAGTGTTAGAGCCTTCATATTTCACATGATGATTGCTTGGGACAAGAGCTTTCCATTGATACTGAGCTTATTGTCGCATTACAAGGTCTAGATCATTTTTCAAGGTCAAATTTGTGATTTCAAGGTTGTAAGTCAAGGTCAAGTTCATTTTCAAAATCACTTTTTCTCAACATGAGAAATGTAACATTGGCAATACCAAATCAAGGTCATATGTCTAGGTCATTTGTCAAGTTCATATTTTAAGGTCAAATATGAGAACAAATAAAACTTAAACATTGGCCATAACTTTGGATTGGTAAGTGATAGAGCCATGATATTGCACATTATGATTGCTTAGGACAAGATATTTCAGAGGGCACCATCTTCAAGGCCATATGTTGGGGTCAGGGTCTTTTTCAAGATCAAATTTGTAAGATTAAATCTTTTACCATGACTTTGGATTGGTAAGTCAAGGTCACGATGACATAAAAAATTACTTTTTAGCTCGGCTGTTTTCGAAGAAAACCCGAGGTATTATGATCACCTTGGCATTGTCTTTGTTGGCGTTGGTGTGACAAACTTTAACCTTGGTCATAACTTTTGAATGGTAAGTCATAGAGCCTTCATATTTCACATGATTATTGTTTGGGGCAAGACCTTTCTGTAGGTACCAAGTTTAAGGTCATCACTCAAGGGCAAGGTCATTTTTCAAGGTCAAATTTCTTTAAAAATTTTAACCTTGGTCATACTTTTTGAATGGTAAGTCATAGAGCCTTCATATTTCACATGATCATTGCTTCTGACAAAACTTTTCTGTAGGTACCAAGTTCAAGATCATCAGTCAAGGTCAAGGTCATTTTTCAAGGTCAAATTTCCTTAAAAATTTTACCTTGGTCATTACTTTTCAATGGTATGTCATAGAGCATTCATATCTTAAATGATCATTGCTTGGGACAAGACCTTTCTATAGGTACAAAGTTCAAGGTTATCAGTCAAGGTCATTTTTCAAAGTCAAATTTGTTTGAAAAAAATTGTCCTTGGTCATAATTTTTGAATGGTCAGTCAAAGAGCATTCATATTTCAAATGAGCATTGCTTGTTACATGACCTTTCTGTAGGTACCAATTTCATATATTTGTATTTGCCTAAAAAATAATAAACAGCTGAGCGTTGGCACCCGCTTGCAGTGCTCTTGTTTAAAGTTTAACTTTTGGTTGGTAAGACTATGTTGAATATTTGCATGTAGCAGTGGTTTTTGACATTGAAAAGACTTAAATTAGGATTTCCATGTTCATGTATCAAACAATGGCAGTTGTTGGGGAATCGGTGTTTAACAAACATGTCTTGTTCCTAAAAAAAAGTTACACATATTCACCAAATATAATCTGATTTCCTTTAAACTTTTACAGGAAAATAAAAGGGTCATAAGACAGGTCTTGTTCGAAAATTTGTCTGATCCAATTGAAAAATCAGGAAAAGGAGACCTTAGGGATTTATATGCTCAGAATATTCTCCTTTACAAGATTATGTCCACAATTATTGTTGGATTTTCTTGAAACTTTTACAGGGTGATTGTAGGGTCATGATTAACGGGCTGATCTATCAGAAAGCACTGAAAGGGGGGCTGAAGGATTTTTACTCTTAACATTATTGTTAAATAGTTGATTTTCTTGAAACTTTTACATGATAATTGTAGGGCTATTGGGATATTTTCTTTTGCAGCCTATACCTTGAAAATATAAGGGGCCTTCTAGATTGTTTTTATAGAAATATGTCTGTTTACTGGTAAACATCCAAGAATATTATTAGATTTCCATGAAAATTTCTAACAATCATTGTAGGGTCATAAAGGGGCTTCCTTTTGAAAATGGGGTTGATCTCTTGGAGAATACACGTAAAGGAGCCTTATAGTATCAAAGTATTCTTGGTTATGAAAGTCAACAAATATTAAAGAATTTCCTTGAAATATTCTATGGTTGCATGGAAGGTTCAGTGTGAAAATATAGTGATAACACAGCATTAATCCTAAAACCAATTATAGGAGAGAAAGTGCACTAAATATAGTGAAAACACAGGATTAATCCTAAAACCAATTGTAGGAGAGAAAGTGCCCTTTATGATTTTACATCCTTTTTTAAAAAGCAATAAAGTTCCCGAAATATCAAATTAAACTCTGGAATTCTTGGAAGTCAGTAAAGTAACTCAGGCCCTCATGTGCCTCCTTTTATTTAAATCATAGCTAATAGATGAAAGCTAATATATATTTTTGATCACACAACATTTCTTCTTTTTACCAAAAAGATTGCTGCTCTAATTGTACCAAATTTTACAATAATAATTGTTACATTCATTGAATTGTCATCTGACAATTTTTTACAATTTGGAAAAATGGGAAATTTTGTCATCTTGTAGCATGTTAAAGTGCAAGAGTGATAAAACCACTTGAATCCATCATAATGCCTCTTATGTAAAGGAAATTGCTCTCTGGAGTTTCCATAAAAATTTACTGTGATTTATGATTCATTTTGTAACTTACTGGTTGCAATTACAGGAAATAAGTACTGAAACTTCATTCACAAGCTATAGTACAATGTAATATGTAATAAGACTGAGTTTTCCCCCTTATACATAAGGATGCTAAGGTATTGATTTGCAACAAAAATAAACCATGTATTTTATTCCCAAGAGCACATAGATGAATGTAAAGGACTTGTAAAGTTTAGTAGGTTAAGAATATAAGTGCAACTACATATCTGCAATTATAATCTAAAGCTAAATGAATAGAGGGGTCAGCGAAAAACTACTGTAAATGCCTATAAATATAAACGCATCAATATAAATCTGTCAAGGTCATCTAACAAGAAGACCACTTTTACTTTATTTTTATTCTCTGCTACTTGTGATCTTATATTCGTCTCATCTGTTTCTGTCAATCTGTTGTATTTGTCCATTTGAGCATATGTATGCAAAATATGGTGAACACAATTCCTCCTTGATTTATGGATGGACTTTGAAGAATTTCTACAATATCTCTCTAGAAACCTGACCTTGTGCACATATATTATTTGGAGTTGTTGATATTCTGAAGAGCAATAAATTGGCTGCAATATTGTGACTTCAGATGAGAAGGTTTTAGAAGGTTATTTTTAAGTTGATTCTTAAGACCCAAACTTTATACAGGAAATATTGTTTAAGATTAAATCATATGATGAGGCAAATAAATGGTTGTATTTTCCTCCAGTTGTTTTCCTCAATACACTATAACTTTCGGAAATTCCACTATTTTCATATCACTTCATGTAGAATGCATGAATCACATCGATAATTCTGTTAGACAGTCATATTCTAGAAACAAGACAAAGATGATGATAGGCCCTCAAGGGGAGGAGGCGAGTGTAAGATTTTAAGTTTTAGACTAACCCTATTTTGTGTACCCATGTAGCTAAAAGTCATAAGTCCATATCATGCCCCTCTCTATGTTTCTCTGACCATCCCAAAAAGTATCATCTTAGTCTTGTACAAACAATTTTTAGCTTTCTCACAATATTCCCAGAGCCTTTGGTTTCACAGGCTATTGAAAACTTTGATTTTATGAAAATAAATTGAACCTTTTATAAATATTGAACTTCTCCTACACTGATAAACAATGCATGGAAATATCATTCTCTACTTTTTACTGAACACTTTATGACATAGAAGAATATGAATAACATTTACAAAAATATGGGAAGTGCATGTATAGAAGAAGCATTTTGTATATTTTAGTAAAGACAGACAGAAGATCCTCGAGAAAGTTCAGCGACTTGAAAAAGAAGTGTACAATCTTTCCTCCTCACGATCTCACAGCCCACAGGAAGGCTGGGTTAGAGTTGATAAAGAAAATGAGGTAGAGCTTTTATAGCTTTAACAATCTATTTGAATTTTTTTGGATTAATTAAAACATGAATTGAAAGGACAAATAGAAAATATATTTGGTACAAAGAATGATTACGATTAAAAACAATGGAATCAAAAATAGTCACTACAGACTATGAAAATGAAAAATTTGTGTATGTAATTTTGGCACTTTGAATCTAAAATAACAGTGAAATATCAGCCTGTGCTTGACATTTCCAACAATTTCATGTGTGAGTGATGAAAAGTCATTGATTAGCCAGGATACTCACGCAGTGCATTGAAATTAATTTGGGTTGTGAAAAGCTATTTTAGGCACAGACTGATCTGAATCTCAACATTGCGCACATGTGAAATTGTCGGAAATGTCACACACATGCTCATATACTTAGTACAAAGAAGGATTATTACTAAAAACAAGAAAAATTTACATTTTTTCAGACCATATTAAAGACCACAAAAATAAAAATTATGGTTGGGTAATTTTGGCACTTTAAATCTCAAAAAAAATTCGAACACATTAAAAGGAATGAACTGATGAAACATTTTGTTTTTCAATGTGTTCAAACATTACTTATTTAGATGAGAGAAATATACTTTTTGGTTGTTTGGATTACATTTTTATTGAGTGAAAGTGTTCTTTTTACTTGCATATATCAAGTCTCATAGTATACAAATCAAAGTACTGAAAGTACTGATAAGTTGGAATGCGTTCGAGAGACGGTGACCTAAAGCTACTAGCGAAGCTGACGCCTCCCGCCCATCACAGGTGATCACATAGTACGTCTCGTCATTTGACGGGCGTATATAAATCAATGTATTTCGACATCGAGAGACGCTTAAACCTCTGAATCGCTATACAGGCCTGAATCTGATGAAAGAAAAATGATAACAAGAGGGCCAGAATGACCCTAAACCGCTCACCTGAATTCGATTGGTCCAGTGGATCTTATCCAAGAAACTTTCTGGCAAAGATTCATTCAAATATTTGCCTAATTGTTGAAGAAGAGACATAATTCGAATTATAAGCAGTCATAATAGACCCTGCCAACCCATTCATTACAGAGGAGACTCAAAATTAGCCCTACCCTGCCACGCCCATATTTATGGGCTAATGAAAATTTTGCGAACAATATTTGAAGAGGGTCAACAAAGGAACATTCTTGTAAAGTTTGATTGAAATCTGCCCAGTGCTTCAGGAGGAGATGTCGTTCAAAGATTTTAGGTTCAAAATAAGCCCCGCCCTGTCATACCCATATTAATTAGCCAATTAGAATATGGCGACAATTTTGAAGAGGGTCACCCAGGGAACATTCTGGCAAAATTTCATTGAAATTGGCCCAGCGGTTTAGGGAAGTCTTTTACTTCAAGAGTTGGAATTTCAAGACAATTTTTGGACGAAGTTCAATTGTGATTTCGACCTTTGTGACTCCGAATTTGGGCACTTTCTCGGCTCATTGACAACATTTGTGTCAAGATTTATGATTTGGATCAATTGGTTGTTCAGTTCGAGTGGAAAGTGTTACTGATGACCGTGACATGTATGACCCCGAAACAATAGGCCATTTCTTTGGGTCATGGGCAATATTTGTGTAAAGTTTGGTTATTGCAGGTAAATTGCCTCTCCGTCTATCTAGCGGAAAGCAAAAGGTCAATGGACTGAGAGACAGATATGATGAAATCAATATATGCTCCTCTACTTCTGAGTAAGGGGTACAGTTAAAAACATCGTGAAATTAATAAGGTGAACGATTTTAAAATGATTTAGGCATGATGTTGAATGAGTGAGCGGAGCGAGTTTGAAGTGTGATTTAAGGGAGGGAATCCAATGTCGCTTATTTTGTTCATCCTGAACAAAATAAGCGATATATAAAACTTATACAAAATATGCATAAAAGTTCAATCAATAGCTTTCTATTTCTTCAAGAGACGCTTTAAATTTTAATTATATAAGTGAAATCGCGAATTGGTTCTTGATTAATTCATTTAGAATGTACATATTGATCTTATTTTTTAATAACATTGAGCGTTTTTGAATGGTTTGAGTGAGTGTTTGGAATGAATCAATGGAGCGCTGAGTGAGCGATTAAGAATGTTTTTTTGAGATGAATGTAAATTTCACGATGTAACTAACTGTATGATGGTGCTCTTAATCGTGTTGATGTGTAATAATGTGAAGAAAACAAGTTGAACTAGTTGATTTATTTTAAATTGCAAATTGCCTTGGTGATGAATGCAATTGGGCAAAGATATTCATAATACAAATAAAGATATGCTGGCAAGGGTTTATGTGGATGAGTAATGTTTTTTTACAATGAAATATTCGTGTAGATAACTGCAATATGACGGAAATCAAACGACAATATGTTGCAAAAATATGTATTAACTTTAAAAGTGTATCAGCACTTTACAAATAGATTTTTATTTCGTAGCTTAGACAGAAATTTACAATATAACACCTTGTCAAAAGTTAAATGTGTAATAAGGTCGTTCAGAAAGAGAAACTATACCTTTAAAAGAAGCTATAACATAATTCTATGAAAAACAGGTCGCGACCTTACCAAATAAGCAGATCATGTGATTGGCATGTGCTATTACCACAATACTGACAAAACAGATCGCGACATTATCAAATAAGCAGATCACGTGATTGTCATGTGCTATTGCCACAATACTGACAAAATAGAACGCAACATTATCAAATAAGCAGTTCACGTGATTGGCTAGTGATGTTGTCAATTTCTGACCTTATTAGACTTGACTTATCACATGATTTCCAAATATAGTAATGCAAACATGTGATACTAATATATTCGTACGCAACTTTCAATAAATATCGTTTAAAACATAAATTAGCGTGTTAATGATATACGTGAGGTGATAGTTGTGTAATTGTACAGCATAATTACTTTTTAATGAAATAAACTGTATGTCTTTGTCAAGTTGAGATATACAAAATAGGCCGAAGTGTATTCACATCCTATTCACGTGATATGTGTTCTCAAAATACCCGAAATGAAATTATCCTGTGTTCATTTTGCGGTTTTGTTAAATCTATGTTGGAATTGCTCCGCATTCCAACTTAAAAAAGGAGAGAGAACTTACAAAAGGGCCCAATAATAAACTTCACCTTTCTGAACTATCTCATTGAGTTCACACAAAGAGGATACAAATGTACTTCCTTATGCATTCTTTCAGACATTAAGGACAATCACGATAGTTTATTTCGCTGATTTAACAAATTGTCTCTTACTAGTTATAATTGACAAAGTTCAATTGTTCATTAAAATGCAGATCATTCAATTATTGCTTGAAATCAACTAAATGAAATGGGTAAAAATGGAATTTTAAGGTGTAAAACTTTCATGCCTTATGCAATGTTTTTGTGTAATAAAGATGATTGTTTCCATTTATTTACTCCACAACTCATAAACTTTATAATCAATTCTTGGAAAAGAAAGCCATGGAAAATTGATTTTTCTGTCTTTTTTCACTCAATAATTATCTCAAAGTGGTATTTGGAGACAACAGTCAAAAAATGAATTTTATGACGTGTCATAAAGGCAGATATGTTAATGATTTAAGTTCATAAAGCTTTATATTTAGTTCCAATATATTTAGAATATGTTTAACAGAAAATCAAAACTGGTGACAGACACTTTTTGAGCCTATGTCAGAAGGTATTTCTAATAAGTAAAATTTTGAGAAGAAATTAAAAAAATCTGAATGTTACAACCAATTTCTAAAATAATTTCATGTTGATTTTGTAACATTTTGCACTTTTTTGATTTTTGCGATATAATGCAACTTTGTTTGTCTGTTCGTCCATCCATCTGTCTTTCTGTCTGTCTGCAAATCTTAAACAAAAACTTAGCATTTCCAAATACTTCAAGGCTATTCAAGATACAACGCTCATATTTGGTATGATGATAGATCTTGATAATGCACATTCACAGGTACCAAGGTCAAGGTAATGTGATAAGGTCAAGGTCAGCTGGCAGGGTCAAAGCTTTATAAAAAATTGTCGCTTATGGGGCATTCGTGTCTCAAAAAAACACATCTTCTTTAATCATAGTTTCCTAGGCTTAGATTTAATCATTGCCAAAATGAACATTGGGTATACTTGGCAAAAAAGCTCATATTATTTTTCTTAAGTCAGTGACCCCAAAGTTTTTTGTCATTTTCTTGTCAAGAATAAAATAAAAATAACTAAAAGCACATTCTAAAGAAAATCTGAATGTTATTTTAAACTGTAGCATTTGTCCTTAAGTTCTCACAAAAGGGGAATTATCAACTAAGTAGGATGTGCAGCTTGAGGTTGAGGTAGGATGTTGTAAAACTGGTGTGAGAAATTACAGGAATTCTTGGTTAGGTTCAACAGCTCCATAATAACTGGTGAAAGAGGGATTGATTACCATACAAACAGACAAATAGTATTTAAACCAACTTGTTTAACCCTTTCCTGTTTTACAAAATTTTGGACCTGTCCAAATTCAAAGGTTTTGCAGACGAAAATTTAAAGTGGATTTAATTTGAAAAATAACCATTCAGTAGGGTAGAAAATAGTGTGGAAAAAGAAGAAATTGCTTGTCAGAAGCAATTTCTTCTTTTTTCACAATGTTTTCTCAATCATAAAATCACAGGCACGTAAAAAGCAGGGATTAAACAGCAAAAGGTTAATATTATATAGCATACTATTTCAGACTAAGACACAGACCTCATCGTTTGAGAAGATACCAGAGCCTTCCAGCAGTATGACAGAGTTACGAGAACAAAACAAGATGGTGAGTTATAGTAAACTCTACTTATTACAGTTTTGGTTGATATGCAATATATCAGTAATAACAAGGCTGATTTTGTAGTGGCAGCAGACTCTTTTTGAAAGTAAATATATCACCATTTATAATAATTTTCAGATATATGACAAAGTTTGTATTTTATCAAAAGAGCATCAGTAATTGTATGTGTATTTCAGTTTATTTATCATTGCTACCGTAGCAAATGCCCATAAGAGCGGCGCCCCATTAGTTGTATCTACTGCTGAGATCCACCATGGTTCTTTAACGTGCTCGGTGTTAAAGCACCGTTTCACGGGACCTCAGTTACGTCTCATCTGAGAGACAATAAGTGTGTTAGTTTGCCAGCCTGGGTTTGAACCCATGCCGTCGAACTTCAATGGTTTTGAAGTCCGGCCCTCTACCAACTGAGCTAATATGGCTGACCTTCTGGAATATACTATGAAAAGACTACTTTTATATTGTCTGTTGAAATCTTGGTGTGATACAAAGCGACAGATAGAGGGGATTTTTTAAAGTCTTTTTTTAATCTTTATTTGACAGGAGGTATAGGCAAAGATCAGACTGCATATATGTGCACACTGATCTTAGTCCTTACCACCTGATTTTCATTTTATTTACAAGAAAAGTTTTGAAAATAAATTTTCAAGATGACTTTAAACTTTGGAGAAAATGAATACAACTGTAATGTTAGATGGTAGTCTGGGCACCCGGTTTAAAATTGTCAGCCTTTTTCCCCTGGATCAGATGGGCATTTATTTTATTTACTGCTAATCTGTGTCTTTGTTTTCATAAAGGGTTTGATTTCCTGTAGTGGAGCTCAAATATATGATAATCAAATTATTTTATTATTTATCTTTCAACTTATTTCAAATTGCTAAAAATTTAAATTTCGACTGCTCAAGATATTCAATTGTTGTTGTTGTAGAAATATTAGTATTCTTAGATATTCTGGTACTTGCTTAGATTTTTCTTTTTTCTTGGTTTTTGTAACCTCTTTAGAAATACTCTTGTGTAGTAATGGATATATGCTCGAACCAAGGAAGGAAGTTTACGTCATTTGCTAATTAGGGGTTATTTGATACAGCAATTTATGAAAAGTAAAATAAGGAAAAAAAAATTGTCTCATTGCATCTGCCTATTCCACAAAAACACTTTAATATAATATTGAGTCAACTCTTTTTAGCTCACCTGAGCACATCATGCTCAAGGTGCTAAGTTGCTAATTTTCAAGATATTTCAGCCCTTCTGGCTCAAACTTTGCATTCAGGATGATAAAATGGTGCAAACTATTTGAAAATTATACCCTGTTTTGCATGAAAATGCACACAGTTTGCACTATTATGTCATCAAGAATGCAGGGATGGTTTTCCAATAAATTATTTATGAAGAATGCTGACAGCATAGACAAAGATAAGACTGCAGGTGTGTGCAGGCTGATCTTAGTCTATACTCTCTTACAAAGCATTTTGTGCAGCAGGACAATCCTGTTAACAGCAGAAGAAGGGTAAAATGATCAAGTGATGAAAATATCTTCTCTAGGATATTAAATAGTAGTTAGGTAATCACATAAAAAATGATAAAATATCTTATTAATAAATATTTATCAAATAACAGGAATTAAAATCTCTTTGTATTGAAATAAGTAAAGAATGATAAATCATACTCCCATGATAAAACCCAGCTTACTAATATAGCTACAAATTTAATAAAAATACTTTTTATGCCCCAGTATCGAGAGATCGGGGGGATATTGTTTTACTCATGTCCGTGTGTCTGTCTGCCCGTCTGTCCGTCCGTCTGTCTGTCCGTCCGTCAGTCCGAAAACTTAACCCGAAAACTTAACCTTTGCCTTTTCTCCAAAAGTATTTGACATACAAAGCTGTACACCAGAGTCAAGGTCATGTGACAAGGTCAAGTTCTTGTGACATGGTCAAGGTCATCTGTCAAGGTCAAACTTTAAAAAAAAATTGCTGTTTCAGGGGAATTCGTGTTTCACAAACACATCTTGTTGTTTAGATCATATCTTTAAAAGGTAATGAGCCTCCAATGAGGATGTAAATTGTTGCATTACCTTGTTTGGTAATTTTTTGAACGAATGAATTTACACATACCTTCTTGAAGCACACTGATTTCCTTATTTGGTAAAAATAGTAAAATATAGGAAGTAAACAACCTGTATATTTTACCATTTATGGGCTGAGAAATTTAATTTAATCCACACGAAATTGCTTTATTATATTCCCAAATATAGTTATGTAATATCTATGAATGAAATCAATACCCAATTAGCTATAGATCTTACGAAGATGAAAAATAAGATGTAGTAAGTCTAGAGAAAATTTTAGGGGTTTGTGCAAAGCTATTATATGTATCTTTTTGTTCTTGGACTTATGAGTTCACCCCTTTAACTGAGTAAAAAAAAAGATACATGATTCATTTGAAATAACAGCAGGATAATTGAAGGTCATTACTATGAGAATTACCTGTGCTTGATTCAACACCTAAATAAAGCTCAAAGTCGATTATTAATTGAGCCTGTGTGCGTGAGATTTCCAACTATTTCAAATATGCGCAAAGTAAAGACTCTGACCAGCCTGTGCATCCGCACAGTCTGCCCAGAGTCTTCACCATGCGTTTAGTAGATAGATAAGGTCTCAAAGTGTCTGTAGACAATCAGGTAACTTTTATATTTTACTTGACATTTTAACTTTTACATATTTACAGTATGCTGCTGGCTATGCTGCTCAATATTTTCATCTCACGAACATTTCATATTGTTGAAAAATATCAGGCACAGGCTCAATTCTCATATAATATCTATATTTCAGAGCGCTAAAGAAGATGCCCTTCATCAATTAAACACAGCTAACAATCGTATTGATACACTCAATAGTCAACTTCTAGCTCTTCAGGATGAGCTGTCTAGAATAAGGAGAGAAAAGACAGCTGTTGAAACTGAACTCACTGTCATAAGGGTATGTGTTTATATAAAAAAAACCCTGCTGTTATGGCATTCTAAATTCTGCTGTTTTGGAGAAGGGGCCAAGCTTTTTTATTATAATAGATGTTAAGACATATCAGTTGCTCTGCATAAAACAGTTGTAACTGCCTATAAATATATAGGCAATTACAACTGTTTCACAATAAGCCATTGACATGGACTTTAATTTATGCTGTACAATCAACACATTATATTCTGCGTGCACTAGACAACTGGTCAGGAAAATTGAAACTTTTGGAAATGTTACACACAGGGTGAATTGTAACAATTATTGAAAATATTGTTCATTTTACATTACCATAAAACAAAGAAAATTTTGTATGTGCAATGTCGCGAAAGATATTAGTTGAATGATTTGCTTTTATGATTGTCCAATATCAATGTTTCTTAAATGCTTTACAGAGATTTCTGAGAAGATACAGCGGCGGGTCCAGGGTTTCTCTATATAGGGGTTCCATGTCGGCAAAGAATTCGAGAAATCAATCCCATAGTATCCCTATCTACATAGATAGGGATACTACGGGACTAATTACTCAAATTTTGTACATTAGATATGTTTTTTATGTAGAATTTCAAGTTCCTGTGATACAAACACTGCTAACACGTTTTTTCTTGTGTTGCAATTTTTTTATTGAGTTTGTCCTGTAGAATGAAGTTATTTGTATACAGAGGGGGTTCTTTCGGACCCCTGAATCCCCCTTGAATCCGCCACTTAGATAATTACCTGGCCATTTCACCATGAACAAGTAAAATTACCAACAGATTTTACCCTTCTTTCATTCATTTTACCTATTTTACATATGCAGGATTCATGATAGTAGCAGGATCTATTTTAACCATAGCATTATACTTTTGAAAGGAAATCATGAACAAAATCCAATGCTTTAAGTGAAATTTTCCTAAAAAGGTCTATTTTTTTCTAAAATTTTTCCCCAACCATTATGGTGACGGGCATATAGAGTTACCTCCCTCCATGCAAGTGAATCATGGATGAATTAAACAAAAACTTGGCACAGTTAATCTTCAGGGTGAGTACTAATATCATGCAATGAGTTTGCCTGGATAACAGAAGGTCAAATGGGTCCCAGGTAAAAAATAAGTATTTGAGGGGTTTGACACATTTCTGGTCATAAAGAAAATTAAATAGATTTTTATTGGGTGTGTAATATTGATGTCAATCTTCTATTGAGTGAACAAAAAAAGCTATATTTCCACTTGTTGTTCTGCTGTTCTATAGAAAATATAGCTTTTGCTGTTCACTCAATGAAAAATAAATCAAACTTACATTGAAAAAAATTGTTAACCCTTGTCATGCTGAACCTGGAATATTCCTCCTTTGGCATATGTGCAGCCTGATCTTAGTCTATACCACCTGATTTTCCTATCAAAACCAGAAAAGTTTAAAATTGTATTTGCAAAATGTATATGGGATAACAATTAGTGCATCCAGGCCTTTGGCACTTTGATTTTTATGCAATTTAACCAAGGTTTTAATTCAGCCTGACAAGAGTTTTAAACCTTTATTTATGTTACAGCAACAGGGCCCAGCTGATGCTGGTAGGGCAGTAGAGATGCCATTACAAGCAACCCCTGATAAAACGACTACAGAATTGAAAAATGAAAACATGGTACTTAGACACCAGATTCTCCTTTTCCAAGAAGATTTTGACAAGGAGAGACAGGATAGAGCTACAGCTCAGAGTATCAAAGATGACCTGAAGAAACAAAATGATACATTAAAGAAGAAGGTTCGTCATTTGGAGACGAAATTATCAAGTGCTGAGAGACAGGTATGCTGTAACTGAATTGTATCCCATCATGTAAAAAGGACTTATCACATTTTTCCCCGAGGAATACACAATGAAGAGGCCATCATGTTTCTTTCACATGATCTTTTCTTATCACATACTAGAAGAACCCATTCTAACAGCTTTATGAACTGGAGGCAGGGCTATGCCTCTTTTATCCTGCTGTAAATTTCAACTTACCTTTTTAGACTCGGAAAGATTTTATTATGCCCCCGTATCGAAAGATCGGGGGCATATTGTTTTACCGTTGTCCGTCTGTCCTTCTGTCTGTCCATCCTTCCGTCTGTCTGTCTGTGTGCAAAAGTAAACCAAAAAACTTAACATGGCCAATATCTTCAAGCCTATTCAAGATACAAAGCTCATATTTGGCATGAGGATAGATCTCAATGATCCGCATCTGCTGGTACCAAAGTCAAGGTCATGTGACAAGGTCAAGGTCATCTGTCAAGGTCAAATAACTCAAAAAGTTAACCAAAAAACTTAACGTTGCCAATATCTTCAAGCCTATTCAAGATACAAGGCTCGTATTTGGCATGATGATAGATCTCAATGATCCGCATCTGCTGGTACCAAAATCAAGGTCATGTGACAAGGTCAAGGTCATCTGTCAAGGTCAAATAACTCAAAAAGTAAACCAAAAAACTTAACATTGCCAATATCTTCAAGCCTATTCAAGATACAAGGCTCATATTTGGTATGATGATAGATCTCAATGATCCTCATCTGCTGGTACCAAAGTCAAGGTCATGTGACAAGGTCAAGGTCATCTGTCAAGGTCAAATAACTCAAAAAGTTAACCAAAAACTTAACATTGCCATTATCTTCAAACCCATTCAAGATACAAGGCTCATATTTGGCATGATGATAGATCTCAATGATCCGCATCTGCTGGTACCAAAGTCAAGGTCATGTGACAAGGTCAAAGTCATCTGTCAAGGTCAAACTTTGAAAAAAATTGCTGTAACGGGGGCATTAGTGTTTAACAAACACATCTTGTTATTTTAGATGTCAATGCTTCAATATGTTTATTCCCTTCTTGATAAGCATCATACAGGCATATTATATTATGCTTGGCTATTTATGGAGAAAACCAGAAGTACTACTGAAGTCTTGGTTGTCATGTTGGTTGTTGTCATGGTCATCTAGGTAAAACTGACATTTTGTGTTATCCCTAAAAATATTAGCGGTTTTCATCGGGAACTCATGTTCAACATTAAAATAGCAACGTATACTATGAAGAATTTAGCTCTTAGATGCATTTTGTGGGAATTGTGTTTCCTTTATGACTTGGCTTTTTTATCCACTATCAAGCACCCATAAGCTTATTGTAAGCATCCATAGACTGTGCCCATGCTTTTAGAAAGGGTTAGTGATTTCCAAGCAGGTCTCAGAAAAGGTGTATTATTTCAAAGAAAATCTTAATAAAGTTTGATAATTTCAAGAACATCTTCTTTTTAGCTCACCTGAGCACGACGTCCGTTGTCCGTCGTCAACATTTGCCTTGTATGCACTCTAGAGGCCACATTTTTTGCCATTTTTTTTCAACCTGAATTTTGGTCAGAATGATTGTCTTGATAAATCTCAGACGAGTTCGAAATTGGGTCAACCGGGGTCAAAAACTAGGTCACAGGGCCAAATCTTAGAAAAACCTTGTATGCACTCTAGAGGCCACATTTTTGCTCGATCAACCGGAAATTTGGTCAGAATGATTGTCTTCATGAAATCTTGGACAAGTTTGAAATTGGGTCATTTGGGGTCAAAAACTAGGTCACAGGGTCAAATCTTAGAAAAACCTTGTAAGCACTCTAGAGGCCACAATTGTTTGCCAATCAACCTGAAATTTGGTCAGAGTGATTGTCTAGATTAAATTGGATGAGATCGAAATTGGGTCATCTGGGGTCAAAAACTAGGTCACGAAATCAATTATAAAAATCCTTGTTAGGCAACCTTAAAATTGTAAAAAAAGGTTTCTCAAGTTGTATAGAAGCAACAGCTTTGTTTAGCTCAGTCATTCATCATTCTATTTCTAATACTTCTTTTGAAAATTTTAGACAGTTCATTCAGGTGAGCGAGTAAGGGCCACTATGGCCCTCTTGTCTATGTTTCATTCAACATATACCCATGTATTTATAGTATTTTATTTCTTTGCTTTTTTCTTCAGGCAAAAGCAACTGATGAAACAAACAGAAAATTACTACAAGATAAAGAAAAATTACAACAGGAACTCAGTGATGTCAAAAGTCAGGTTTGTATTCCTAGTTTCTTGACTGTATTGTATCCGTTTGAAATAATTCGTTTTTTGGTTTAACTTGTATTTAGTATAACATTGTACATTGAAAGGGGTTGTCATAAGATCTACATATAAATTTTCCACCCGTAATATCTTAAGTATTTGAGCAATCCAAAATTCTTTGACAAAAAGTCTTGTTCGATATCTTTTGTATTGTACAAGCTTTAAATTTCGTTGAGTGTCAAATCATTTTGATAATGTTAATTGGCTTTACATATATTTTCTTCTTTACCTGGTTAAGTTAAAAAATATGAAATATATCAGCCTTTCTAAGGCAAAAAGTGATGTCTTTGAAATTGACAAGGAAATCTTATCTACCCATTCCATAACCAATTTGAAGCTGCTTTAGAGAAAAGTGTTGGAAAGCCTTGGGAAATTAAAGAATTGTTTGTTTCAAGCAATTTCTTCTTTGCCTACAATGTTATCTTCCAGAAAAAGACCAGGATTTGGTCACATCTCATTTAATCCCTCCGTAATTCTATAACTCAAAGAATTACAATTAAACATCGACTTAACCAAGGTAAGTCTCGTTTAATTTTTAAATTTCATCAACTAATACTTGTCTGCACATCTTTCAATTTGGACTGGTCTAAAATTCTGGTAGCAAGTGATATTTTCTAGATATTTGTCCATAACTTTTACAGCTACAGCGTGAGAGGGAGAATCATGCCATGACTCAATACACCCCACAACATCACCAGCCTGTGGTACAATCAGCAGGGTTCTACCACCCCCATCAGCAGCCTCAGCCCCCTCCTCAACCTCCTCCCCAGCCCCAGAGGATGTTTGGTCAGATTGTGACCCCTCCACAGCCACACCCCACTGTGATCCTCCCAAATACACAGTATCAACATAGACCAGAGGACTTCAGGAGAACTAGTAGGCAAATTATACAAATGTTCTTCTATATCAAACTGAAAATGCAGGTAGTATTGCTTGACAAGCTATTACAAGTACTTGTATTTCACATGCATCATACCACTTTAATGTTTGGAAGTGAGTATAACTTTTATCAAGCTAAAATAACTTCAAGACTAATTCAGTCCGTGGTCTAAGGATAGAGCGTCGGCCTCTTGACCCAAAGGTCCTGAGTTTGATTCCTGAGAGCGGCTATCGATCTTGGTTCTTTCATTGGCCCACACATTTGGTGCGAGTACTGGTGAATTTTCCAGGAAGCAGAATCAAGAGGAATTAATCTTAGTTGTAAGAACTTGTTTCCAAATCAATGTAAAATAAACCAGATTAGATATATTGTTTGTGGTCACCTTAAATGGCAAGCTAAATCTACAACATTTTGATTTAAAACAATAGTTTATTAGTGTATGTGACTCATCACCAAAAGAAATATTATTTGATGACTGTTAATAATATTTCTACAATGGATAATATTTCAAAATTACATGTAGACGATAGAATGACTATACTTGATTCAAAAACCAGGAAAGGCAAGAGACTCAACTCTGGTTGCCATGCACAATTCATATAGTTGGATTAGAATTTATATTTGTCAAACACCTGTATTTGTTTAAAGGATCATATGTTGCCCCTTCCGCTCCAAAAATGTAACAGCTGGTTTTGCTTTGATTTGTTCTGGATTTTCTTATTTAATGTATTCTCTAAACATATATAACCTTTTAGTAGGTACATTTGTACCGGCCTCCCAGCCACATACCCAGCACAGGAACCCAATATACCCGACCAATCAGCCAGGTCAGGAGACAGAGATGCTTGTAGGATCCTGGCCCTGTGTACAGTGTACATATGTCAACTATCCGGGCAGAACAGTGTGTGAAATGTGTGGATATATACGCAGTCCTACAACATGTATGTATATATATAATACATACTTAGTGTTTTGTATAAAAAAAATCTAACAAGGTTGGGGGAATTGATAATTGTCGTGGCTCTGCCTAGACAATTATCAATTCCCACAACCGAGCTAGATATTTTATCATACAATACACTAAGTATGTATTACATTTATCTTATAACCTCTATTTGTCTTGTTTTTGTCAAAGTTTTTTACAGAAATGCAAGTTTCTAAAAATAAATGCATTATGTCATTGTATCCATTTGATATCATAAAAAATATCAGATGGGATGTTATCACACAGATATTTCTATAGTTATAAGATTAAATAAAATATTTTTGTTAGAAGTTTTATTTAATATAGAATACTCTTTGGCTATACTTTGATTTATTTTAGCAATAAAGAACAATGTGTTTTTGAGTAGAATTTCTCTGATTTTTAACAAGCTCTTCTTTCCTGTCTATTGTAACAAATTGCTAATTTTATATCCTATGATAAAAGTTATGCAGTACACTTTGTGAGGTCTTTTTTAAAGATCTGTAAAGATCTATTGTGAACGTCATATGTCTTTCATTCAGTCAGCAAGCTGCAACAATTGTTCATCAACTTTTAAACCTTTTTATGAATTTCTTTTTGAGAACTTTTTGAGCGTAACAAGATAATCACAAACTATATTTCTGATGTTCTTAAAGTGAAGAACTTAACATAATAAACTTAAATTTATATTCTAAATACATCATATAGAAATGTTTGCTTTATTTTTCATTGACAGCACAGCCACAATACAGACCTATGAGTGGGGTAGGTAATACTTTACCTTCATCCTGATATTCATGAGATATGCATGCTGTTCATCACCCATAACACTGGCTCAGCGCAAAACAGTTGTAACTGCCTATAAACATATAGGCATTTATAACTGTTTTTCACGGAGCCGTCTATGTGCTGTTCACAACACATTCCTGGGCCCAAGATTATAAATCTTTTCTCAGGCTCAACTAAGAATTTTCTCAAGTTTTGAATTTTAATAAATGTATCAAAATAAAAGATAATATTGATAAGTATCTATAACAACTTGTTAATATTATCTTTTATGTTAATACATTAAAATGAGTATTGAAACAGAATTATGGCTTAAATCTGAAATTGAAATTTGAGAAAATTTTGAATTGAGAATGAGAAAAGTTTCATAACCTTCGGCCCTTTTGCAGTGTGGTATAAGATCAGTCTACATGGATGTGCAGTCTGGTCTTAGCCTACACTGCATGTGTTTTTTCTTGATTAATGCTAGAAACAATTAATATTGTACAGGGTTTTCAAATGCACACTCACAAAATTTGATAGAATAGTATATGTATCCATGTATTCATTTCTCCAATTCATATATAATGTAAAAAAAAAAACAAAAAAAAAACACCCAGAGTAATATCTTGATATATTCAAGATACATATCGTGATATAAGCCAGGGTTAGCCTTCTCAGATTTGCATTCAAACTAAAGCACTAAAGGAATTGGAAGACTCATTTAGTTGTCAATATTTTATGGAAAAAAAAATCATTAACATTTTTAATTCTGAAGGGGACTTTCAGGTGAAGACTTAAGTCAGACTGCATAAAGTGTAGACTGATCATTGTTTAGAAGCCCTGCAACAAATGAATAATTTTGGTTCAGCATGAAAGGAATTAACATTTCTTATCTCACACAGCCCTTAACTCCAAGAGGTGATGACCTACAACAGCAGGGTTATGGGGGCTTCAATGTGACTGGGACAAGACAAACAACTGGTCAGACAACTACATAGAGTCACCTGTATTGGTCAGATGATTTCACTAATTCTGTGGTAAGTCACAATGATTACTAAATGGTAAATAACATTGCAAAGTAGCTTGGACAAGAAAAACAGCTTTTCTGATAACTAAATTGAGTTGCATTTATGGTTAATTTGTCTTAACTTATTCACTGGTAGGTCAGAATTATGTGTATATAGTTGCCATGGTTACATTTTAGCTGCATTCAAACAAACTTCAAGTCAAATAACAACATAGATACATATTTGTGGATAGGCAATGATTTAGATTTAATGTTATGCATAAAAAAACACATTAAGAGGTTTAAAAGAAAAATATTTTTAATACTTTTTGGTGGTTTATCGAGAAATAACGGTAGATTATCACTTGATAATTTCACCGCAAAAGTAGTGAAATTAACAAAAACTCATACCATGCTTTTGTGCATTTCATCCATTGTGACATCATCTATGCGGGGCGAAATAAGTTACATCACAATTAACGTTGCATAGCAATCACATGCAAAATGACGCGCTTTATCAAAGTATGTCCTAGAAATTTCCATTTTTTGTCTCATTTTTGCATAAAAGAAATAGAATAATCGTTTGTTTTCGAGTAAGATCGATTTATATTTCATTTTGTGTACAACAAAAGCTTTATTTTTCACTTGTGTGTCCGCAACTCATGAAAATATAGCTTTTGTTGTTCACTTAGTGAAATATAAATTGGTCTTACACTGATACAAACGATTATCCTCTATATATTTAACATCTAGTTGATATGCATCTGCTTGTTTTGATATCAAGGTCATCTAGGCTTGTCAAAGACAATTCTCAAGACAAAACTTCTAAAAAAAATTTTCTTTGGTACTTTGATATATAACATGAACATTTCATCAGAGTCACTGCACATAAAGAAGAAACATACTTTGACATTGTTAAGTATTTAAGGTAGTATGAGTTAGTAGAGATAAGTAATTTATTTCAAAATAATACTTGTAGGACAAGCCACTTGTGTAAGCCACAGCTAAAAGAACACAACTATTATGCTCATCAAGCCAAGGATACATTCTATACAGAAAAACCCCAAAACAACTAGACACAATCAAACAATTAAAATAGAAAACAGAATTCGACGATGCTAAAGGAACAACATTAGAGGTCCACTACTCAAGTGTGGTATAAAGATCGTAAAAACAGTGAATCAAATGGGAAGTAAAAGGTGTATACTATCTTGATTTTGATGGAAAAAGAAAGACAACTTATGAAAAAAGGATCTTCACAAGATAATATTCTATACTCGTTATGAAATCAGATTAATGTGGTCCGTCTTCACAGTTTAGAGAAATCTGTGTAATGTAGAATGTATCAATGGGAGATAGAGGACCATTCTTATGATGCAGTACAGTGAGAGGAGGCATGGTGTAATATGGGAGATTAATGCAAATCCACATCGATACGACAGCTACCTGAGCTGCCATAAAATATGCAACAAGAATGGTCATCTATCATTTACTGGCACAGAAAGCAACTTCTAATTTTTTTTTTCAGCCACTTTTCATTAAAGAAGTTTAATACTAATTTTATCAAGATTTTTGTTCTAAACACAGTTTGTCTTGAAATCAAGTTTTCTGTGGAAATTAGTGCCATACCATAAGATTTCAACTTTTTAACTTACCAAGAAAAAATATCCCCCAAAATCACTGTTCCATAGATAAAGTAATGACTCTTAATTGGCTGGACAAAACATGGTTTGCTTTCTGGGCTTTCATTATTTATAATCATTCATTTTATATTTGCATCACTTAACTTTCAACTTAAGATATTTTCGAATATTAATAAGAATAAACATTATTATGATAGAAAAACAAAACTCTTTCCCCTGCTTTAAATAGGACTGACACCAATAAACATTTGAAAGTTTTTTACCTCATTTTCATCAATGGGTCTACCCTTAATACACAGCTCATTTCATATTTTTTTTTTAGCTCCTTCATCCCTGTTTTCAGGATGAAAATGTCTGGTAACATTTGAAGAATGGTTTCCCATTTTGCATGTATACTCACGTGCAAAGCTGGGTACCATTTCCAATATTTACAAACATATTTATATCCTTAACAATAGCAGATGTCATATAGCTCTGGGCAATTTTTTTAACATTCCAAAATACTATCTTTAATTTGAGGGATAATAATTGTATTAAGAAGGCAGGAAATTGTATGTTCAACCTGTTCTTTGTCTCTCTATATAAATCTTCTGAAGAAAGAGTTATAAATACTTTTAAGAATTACTCTCACTGGCCATTGTTTACTGTAAACTTTTCTTTGAATGTAGTTTCAATGTTATGGGTACATAACTCTTCAGATAGTTGAGGATTTTGTTTGTAATGCTATCAAGAAACCTTTATTATTGTGATGAACTACGGTAAAAAGTTTGTATTGTTTTTTTATTCTAACTCAGAACTGAAACAATTTATTTCATTCCTGGAGATGTTCGATAACAATATTTAATAATCTTTAGAGTGATCCGTTACACATTTCAAAGTTGACACGATTATAATGTGAAAAATATTTTGTGATGTGAATCTACTACAAACAACAGTGTTTTATGTGGAACATAACAAAGATGGTTTTCAATGGATACTTATTCAGTGTTATATAATTTTTCAACGGAAGTTAGATTGCTAGAAAAAAAAGCTACACGTGGATGATTATTCGTGAAAAGGTCATTACCATATATATAAATCTGGTGTAGGGTTCTATATAAGTGACATAAAGCCAGCAGATAATGATGTGTATATTTTGTGTGTACATACATACTTTAAACACGTACATATAACCCAAGTTGCAATTTAAATATCCTTACAAAATTGCAAGTGGAATGTACAGATGTTTTTAACTATAAGTATGCTATTATTTGCAATTGATCCAAATTATAGAAATGAATTAGATACATACAAATCAAAGTTGATGTATATTTATTGTAATTAATTTTAGGAAAACAAACACAGATTTAGCTGAAATGCCAAGTTTCTGACTCCTAGTTTTTTGTGTGTTTTATCAATAATTGTTTAATTTAGACATTAGATCTTAACATACTACCAAGACAGTTATAAAATATCTATTGGAAATATTTCTGTATTCCGAATCTTAGCTGAAATTGTTAATTGTATGCTTTATGTAATGTCGTAAAACATCAAGATGCTTTAATATCTACTGCATTGAAGTCATATATTGAGTGCAAGAATGCATGATGTTGGCTCTCTGCCAATCTTTTATAAGATTGAAAGTGCTCACTCAATGAGAGACAATTTCAGTCTCCTAGCAATGAGCTCATTTACTCATGATTGGATGACAAACTTTTAGAATGGTCCAAATTGTAATAAGTTGCATATATTTTTCGTACTTTTTGGTAGAATATAAATTTTGGAAAATGAAGAAATTGATTGTTACAAGCAATTTCTTTACTTATCACATTGTTTTCTTGATAGGCCTCAAAAAGACAGACTGGGGGAATTGGTTAAGGCTTTTAGGCATTTTAGGTTATTGTATTTCCTCTAACAAAAGTGCCCTCCCTAAAAGTAGCACCCCTACATTTTTAACTTAAGAAAACCCACTTCAAATGCCTAAATTTTAGGAACTTTTTGACACCTCTATATAAATGTTTAGAGGAAGTTCACCTAGAATTGAAGGGAAAAGGGCATAAAAGAAATCAATTTTAATGATTTTTTAAATCAGAAAATAAATACAAAATAAAAGCTCCCTGACAATGTTATTTATAGCTCCCGGGAGTGTTTATTAAGAGAAAAACATCAGACGGTCACAGCCGGTAATTATTAAACTTGAATACTGTAAGATATGGAATTAAACAGATGGATTTTATTTTCTATCAACATAACACAAAGAACAGATTGATAAAAAATGACTTGCTGAAAAAACCCATCCTTTTGTAGCCTCAACTATACCCTGATTTCCAGAGTGAGATTCTGTAATTAATTTGAACTGGATGAATATGAGTTGAAACAATTATCTGATTTTCTTTTCTCACCTGTATATTGCTTTGTCTACCTAGGTATATGGAATGGGAAAGCTTTTTGTTACATTTTAACTTGCATCTCAACAAATGCTTCAGGTCAAAAGTGTTTTGTTTAACACTAAATCTGTGATTGAGATATTTGAAAAGCCTGAATTAATAAATTTAGCCCTGTAATTATGTCGTTCAATTATTTTTACATTATATTCATTTTCTGCATTACTACATTTATGGTAATATATTTTTTTTGCCCCCCTTTGAAGAAGAGGGGGTATATTACTTTGCACTTGTTGGTTGGTAGGTAGGTCAATTGGTCAGTCGGTCCGTCCATAGACCGGTTTTTGTCCGGAGAATATCTCAAAAAGTATGCAAGGTAGAATCATGAAACTTCAAAGGTGGATAGATCTTATTAAGGAGAAGTGCAGTGCATAGGAACCATAACTCTACTCATCGTATTTTGTGAGTTATTGCCCTTTGTTGATTGACAAAGAATAGGCTATTGACTTGCTTTTATGGGGGGGGGGGGGGCATAAATGTTTTACAAACATCTCTTATTTTTGTTAGGTTATTCTCAATGTTAGATTTATGAATTAAGAAAAATTGTTGCACTAATATAGGGTGAAAGTTTTTTATTCTTATTTTTTTCTAGATTATGTATATGATGCAAACATATAATACCCAAGGTTATTAATTAAATATGTCTGCTGGTCACAGGTAAACAGACAACATAGGCAAAGATCAACCTAGACAGATATACAGGCTGATCTTAGGCATCACTACCTGCCCAGCTTTTTATCAAATGAGAAGCTTTTATCACTAAAAATACTTGAGCCTGTGGGTGATATTTCCAACAATTACACATGTGTGCAAACCAAAGACTGCCATCCGCACAGTCTGACCAAAGTCTTTGCAGTGCACTCCGTAGATAGAAAAAAGTTTTTTACTTCTCTTCGGGCTCTCAGCGAATATTCTTATTGTATTGTGTGGTAGCCTATGCTTCTCAATGCTTGTGCCTCATGAACAGGTGAAATTGTTGGAAATGTCACACACAGGCTCAATTGATAATAGTGGCTGATGTGACAAATTTACATTAAAAAAAATTGTTTGATTCAGAATTTTATTCACAGAATGAAAACTGAACAGAATTCAATCACTATTTTGGAATTTGTTGTTGCTTTTATTTCTGCTTAGCTTTTGCTGTGATAATATTTTTAGGGGACACATCAAATTATTGTATGTGCACTTACACAAGTTTTTTGCTTTGATTCCTCAGTTTGTCCTATTCCTTTTTCCTACACTGTAAAAAATTAGTTGTTTAAGTTAGAATTATTGTTTTGTTTTGATAATTGGAAACCTTTATTTGATCCAACTGATGATATGAAAATGGTCATGATGTAATCAACATAGTTTTCACGTGTCAAACCATCACAACATACTAGAGAAAAATTATGAAACAAATCTTGTGTTAATCACATTTTCAGCTCACCTGGGCTTGAAGTTCTCAAGGTGAGCTATTACTTATGTTCATCATGTGACATCCTCTGGCTGTCATGAGACATCCTTCGCCTGACATGGGTCTTCCACAATTTCTTTTAACGTCTTCTCAGAAACTGGTGGGGCAATCTTGATAAAACTTGGCAGGGATATTCATGCTCTATCTAAGAAATATCTCCTTAGAAGTGGACATTTCTAATCTTATTATGTGATGACTAAGTTGCCAAGGAGATTCAGATGAGCGATATTGGATCAACATGGTCCTCTTGTAGTTCTCTTATCTCATGGAAAATGTTTGTTAAGATCCTAGAGGGTATTGAAGTGTTGTTTTATCATAATTGAAAACTGAGCATAGTTTTGTTTTCTGATTTTGTTATTTTTTGAAATTGAAAAAAAAACTTATTTTATGTATTTTCAAAAAGCAGTAGATGTTTTCCTGCTTTGTTGTTATTTATATCTATGCTATGTCATTTTGTCAAAAGTTATAAATCCAAAATTCTTGGTTATGCTGTAATTACTGAAACATTCGATAATAGTTTTGGTATGAGGTCAAATGGTTATATCGAATTTCTAATGACGCCCTTAAACCCTGCCCTGCAAAGCCATTTAATTTTACATTTTCTGTGATTATATTTTTAGGAAAATGTTGTGAAACAAGAAGAAATTACTTGTTACAAGCAATTTCCCCGTTTACCACAATGTTTTCTCTCAAATGGTTTGGTTTCAAATTGAATCCACTTTTCGTGATCATCTAAAACCACATACAATTTGGTCTTGACTAAGATTTCCAAGAATTGGAAATGATAAAGGGCTGAAGATTGTGTTCATGGTGACAATAAGTATAATTTCTCATCCAAGTGTTACCCAACAAAGCAATCAGGAGCCACCTTGATATTACCAAGTACCAAAACTTTCGCAGCCTGCACAGTTCTTTCAAGCTGATTGGGATCAGTACTTTTCATAATCAGTAATTTTCTTAATGAAGACCAGTTTCCTGACTTTGTTGTTTGTTGCTTTTTCGTGTCTTGTCAATGGTCATGGTTAATCTCAAGCTTACAACCTTTAGATCACAAGATAAGTACGATCATACTGTCGATGGGTATCGATGAATCGATTGTAAATACAGCCAATTATCAACATTTGATTACTGATGCAGCTGATTTATTTGAAATTAATTTCTGTGCATGAGCCCCGTACTTGCATTGAAGCTAACCATTTGCTTGTGATGATTATATTTGAAACTAGCTGTTGAGAAATTCTAACTGGTTCGATTGCGTGGAAGGAAAGCTTTCAAAATTCTAATGACGTCAAAAGTTTAAAATACTGACTGAAGGTTTCGTGGATGTGAAAGACCCATATTTTCACCTTGAATTATAACCATTTATCTCATAAAACCTACTAAAATGTGGAAGAATTTAGGATAAAAATAACTACACGTACTTAGAAATATGTACCAAATAATTCTCATTAAATAGACCAATGGACGTATAGAAATAAAGCATAACTGCAGAAAAGCTGTCTTTGTATTCTTCACATGTGTTGTTTCCTTTACTTTTTCGCTTCATCTACTTTTAAACAACGCTTTCCAACATCATTGAAAATTAAGTTATTATTTTCTTACCCCTATGCAGTCAGCCCTGCATTCAGGATGGCAAAAAGGTGCAAACTGTTTGTCGATTTTACCCCACGCTGCACTTAAACAGTTTTCATCGTTTTGTCATCCTGAACGAAGAAGGACTATTGTATGTGCTAATTTAATATTGGCCGACAATAGAATAAATCGGTAGTACCTTTGTTGGTCATTTGCGCTAAATAATGTGGGTAACCCAAGTCTAAAATTGTCTTTCTTCGTGAAAACTTGATTTTCCTCGACGGGACGATTTAAATGAGTATCAATGTTATCTGGTCGAGAAGTCTGCCTCGACATTATAATTTCTCGCAGCCGAGACCAGATAACATTGATATTTTAAGACACTTATATGTTTTTAGCTCACCTGAGCACATCGTGCTCAAGGTGAGTTTTTGTGATCATTGAATGTCCGTCGTCCGTCGTGCGTCGTCCGCCGTCAACAATTTAAGTGTTTACACTCTAGAGGCCACAAATATGATCCAATCTTCATGAAACTTGGTCAGAATGTTGGGCGGAATATTGGGCAGGTCATAAGGTTGAACCCTATTGAAAATGGAAAGGATCCATGCCATATCACGGGAAAAGGGGCCTTAAAGATAATTTTCTTGTTTACACTCTAGGGGCCACAAATATGGCCCAATCTTCATGAAACTTCGTAAGAATGTCGGTCAGGTCACAAGGATGAACCCTATGGAAAATGGAAAGAATCCATGCCATATCACGGGAAAAGGGGCCTTAATGACAATTTTCTTGTTTACACTCTAGATGCCACAAATATGGCCCAATCTTCATGAAACTTGGTCAGAATGTTGGCCAGGTCACAAGGATGAACCCTATCGAAATTGGGAAGGATCTATGCCATATCACAGGAAAAGGGGCCTTGATGATAATTTTCTTGTTTACACTCTAGAGGCCACAAATTTGGAACAGTCTTCATGAAACTTAGTCTGAATGAAGGCCAGGTCACAAGGATAAAGCCTATTGAAAATTGGAAGGATCAAAACCATATCAAGGGAAAAGGGGCCTTAATGACATTTTTTTGTTTACACCCTAAACGTCACAAACATTATTCAATCTTCATTAAACTTGGTCAGAATGTTTGCCAGGTCACAAGGATGAACCCTATTGAAAATGGGAAGGATCCGTGCCATATCAAGGGAAAAGGGGCTATAATGACATTTTTGCTCTTATCTTTCTAGAGGCCTCAATTATGGTCCTATCTTCATAAAACTTAGTCAGAATGTTTGTCAGGTTTCAAGGATAAACCCTATTGAAAATGGGAAAGATCCATGTCATATCATGGGAAAAGGGACCTTAGTGAAAATTGTCTTGTTTACAGCCTTAGAGGCCTCAAATCATAAAAGTACAACTTTGCTTGAAAATATGATGTATTTAATGAGACAAAGAGACGAAGGTGAGCGATATAGGACCATCATGGTCCTCTTGTTCTATTTATCATATAGTAAACTCTTAAAAATCGAAAAATTCAGGTGAAAGTGTAGGCAAACTGTTTATAAAAATAGAATGCCCGATATCATGTAATGTTATCTGACAGGTGATATCGGGCCAATGCAGGCTTTATTGCATGATAAAAAAGTGGGTGTAGATTTTTTTCTCGACTTTTCTTTTCTTCGCTTCATCAACAATAATTTAAGTATTCAAGGAAAGGTGAAATTCTGAAAATAAAAGAGAGAAAAAAAAACAACATTTTGGCTCTTCTGAGCTTTTGTGATCATTTGATGTGTCGTCCCCATTCACTAAAATCCTTCTTGCGTCATCAGCAACTTACTCTCTAAACGATAAACTCAAATCTTAATGAATTTTACCAAATAGCATGATTTTCTTGTCACAACTGACATGGCTAGAGCTTATCGAAAAGGAAAGCATTCCATATGAACCCACACAAAGCGATCTAAATGGAAATTACTTACAAATACGTTCTAGGGGTAACGATGTACCCATTTAGCAAGTGTTCTTTAAGATAAGGCACTATTTGGTAAAAATCTGTCAGTTTCCACAAGTTAATCTTGTAAACTGTTTATGGTCAAAAGTTAATAAGTTTGATATTTTCTAAGCTCATTTCTTCACAATATTTTTTTCTACTTCGAGAGGCGCGTTTCTAGGCATATACTACTGTAACAACGATGAATATACAGAAATAATTCATAATTTATTTATGAAAATCGCAAAAATGTAAAGCACGTCTGAATTATGAATCTGTAAACGTATTTCAAATAACGCCGAATGTGACCCATATGAAATTACATTCTTAAACGACGACTACGCTTTACATCCTTTTCAAAATCAGGCACTTATGAAATAGGCGCTGCAGCGTTGCGTTCAGGATGTCAAAATGTAGCAAACTGCTTATAAACTAAACTCAGTTTTGCATGAAAGTTCACGCGCTAAGAGGAGCACAATTAACAAACAGTTTACCACGTTAAATGTCATCCTGAACGCAGGGCTGGTGTAATGGTGACGTTAGGTTATTCAACGTTAGATCGGGGTTAAAAGGAGAAGAGTGAATTCTATAAGAGTGAATGCTTGTATATTAACTAGATAATCATTAAGCTGATTACTCTTAAATTCGAAACAAACCAAAAACAGTTTGAAATTCCACGTAGCATTTTCGATGCAGCCATTGTTAATTGTGTGTCCGGCGTCTGTCATCCGTCTACATCTTGCATTGGACATGGTTTGGTCATCTGTGGGTATCCCCAGTCATCCTTTGGTATCCCCGGAGCGTCCCAATTTGCTACGCTATATCTTTATGCCCATATAGCGTAGCAAATACGGAGGCCCTGGGATTATGTGGGGATATGTTTTTGGTCTTGCGTTGCCATATCCAATGGCGTTATTTCAACACCAAATTTGGATTAAAAATGATTGAAGTCGTGAAATACATTCATATCGCAATTTTAATATTAGTACTATTGCTAAACAATTAGAAACAAAACTTCACACAATAACAAATAAATAAACAAAAATATAACGCCATTTATCATCGAAATCTCAAGTATGAAAACTTATCTTGAGAAAACCTACGACGAGGTATTTGCTTTCTTTTACAAATATAAACGTATTTTTCGTTACTTTGAGATGAAACGTTTGGTGACATTATCTCTTGTTCTTGAGTTATTTCAATGATATATGCTGCAGTCTTTGATAATTATGTGGACAATTAAAATGACTTCAATGTGTTTTCCATTGTCATCCATAGCAAAATTATTTAGATATCAATTACTGACATATATTATCAAATAATGAAATACACCGTTCGTAATTTCACTTGAAAATCCGAACAAGAATTTTCTTACTTTTATTTTTATGCCCCCGATAGGGAGGCATCATAAATTTGACTTGTCCGTCCGTCCGTCTGTCCGTCCGTCCGTCCGTCCGTCTGTCCGTCCGTCCGTCATTCCGTCCAAAAACTTTAACATTGGCCATAACTTCTAAATCAAAGCGGTATCGGGGGCATTGTCATCTTACAGTGACAGCTCTTGTTCTGCATTACATGTGTCAAATTTAGGTCAACAAAACAAAGGTAATGATGTACAAGTTTAAGTGAGTGATCGTAGGTCAATTTTCTCTATACAGGTATAGAGAAAATTTACCTAGTGTGACTCCTCACGAGAAACGGTACACTTCGCAAGGTAAACATTTTAAAAAGAGATAATGTGCAACAGAGATTAATTTCGATGTCGCACTTCGAAAAAATAATTAAACGGGAAGATGAACTCATTACACATTAAAAGAATGCTTAAAGTGAATTGTTCTAACCCAACCAGCCTGTTCGTTCTGACCCCGGTCATTACATTTTTTGCATTTTCAGAGTTTTTCATTTTTGATAGAAGAGACACATAATGATTTGATTTGTGCTAAATAAATAGGAGTTTGCTTTAATTAAGTAATAATATTCTGTTGGCGAAGGTTCACCAAACACCTGCCTACGCACATTAATATACGAATCAACACTGTAAATTAAAATGATATCAATATTTTTAAAGGAATTCTAAGATTGATATTTTATCATGATTTTGTTCTGATGTCGACAGACTAAAAAAAGCTTTACCTACGAAAAAATACCTATGCCTTATAATTCAGCTTATCGCTATGTGTCTTTTTTTACTTTCGAGAGATAACCCTGTGCGTGATAGTTTCAATAATTTCATGTTTGCGTGATGGACAGGAATAAAACAGCATTGCAAAAACTCGGGTCAGACGATGCAGATGCAAATACCGACCAGAGACTTTGCGTTGCTTTCATATGAAATTGTTGGAGATGTAAGGCACGGACTCAAATTTGAAACCCGTCAAGCGAGAGATATCATCTAGGAATGTGAAAAAAAAACTAATATATTAAAAAGAGATCTAGCTTACATATCAACGAGAGTTCACCAAATTAAAAAAAAAAGAAGAAAGAAAGAAATGAGATAGAATTGCTTTTCTATGAAAGAAAAAGTGACACTTGCTTTTCAGGCTGTACTAACATGAGATATACATTTCTCGTGTGATCCCTATTCGCTTTTTGGGTCACATTCACATAAACTGTACTTAAATTTGTCAAAACAGACGTTTACAATTCTATCTAGCGTCCCGAATAACAAAACATTACAGACTATTTTCAAATTATACCTGGATTTGCACGCAAGGGTGCGTGCAAAGAGGAGTATAATTTGCAAACAGTTTTGTCACGTTTTGTTATTTTGAACGCATGGCTGGACACAATTTTTTACCGACATCCACACTCAGCAGCGATCATATCCTGATGATGTCTTACTACAATATCATTATACTCAAAATATAACATACTTAATGGTTGAAGTTTAGTTGGTACACAACATGGCTCCGGGGCGGAGCGCGGTCTTTTCATTCTCATCAGAGTCTGTAACATTGCATGATTGGTGGGACTGTACTCGTGTCCCACAGGCGAGGGACATTGTCCGTAACACACCTTAGCATTAAATTTCTTGGGGTGAATAATCCATGGACCCCAACCTATTAAATCGAAGTCAACCTTGAAATTATGAAGCTGGCATATTTCATTCTTACGCCACTTCCGGCGCTTTCTTCCCTTCCGGGACACAGATCGCCTCGTTCTGGATTTCATGACGTCACGAATATCGTTCTTCTTCTCGTCCTCGGTGTATGTTTTGTATACTGTCTTCAGAAATTCTTTATCTTGTGAATATAAAACTACAATTGGAACTATTCTGTTTAGACCTGTATTTGAGCTAAGTTGAGTCGATGTGTCTTTGACCTTAGGTACTTTTCTCTTCACAATAATCGTCAAGTTTCCGCGGAAACGATTTATGTATGCAGAGAGAAATGGCGATAAATCATAAACAAAGTCTTTACCAGTATTTTTGAATTTGTGGGTCACTCTAAACTTTTTAAGCACTAAAAGCCCGTTTGTAATTGAAATAATGAATTTCTGTTTCCTTGGTAACTGTTTGTCTGCTGGTATTCTAAGCTCCGCCATTTTAAGATGTTCGTGTCTGGGTAATATTGGTAATTTGAGTGAAAATCTTCCAGGGCTTCCCATTTCTGAAAATAGAATTATTGAATGAGAAAACTGAATGTTAAGGAAATATTTCATTTTAAAAATTGATAATTTTTGATAACAAAAATCAAACGAATTTTATTTAGAAAATGCTCTTTTGAAATAAGAAGTTCTATTTTTTCATGGTATTAAAAATAAATCTAGATATACTTACAATTGTTAAATTGATATTAATAATAATAACAATTTAAATGCACTTAATTTAACTGCCTTTCTCATGATACTAAATTGGTCCGATTCTTAAAATATACACCCTATTCACAATTGGTGAATGCTTCAAGTTTCATTATAGCTTCGAAACGACGAATTTTTAGTTTTCCTTTCTTATGATTTTTTTTCTAATAAATAATTAAAGACATCATCCTTTAAAAAAAACCAATTGCAATGTGCAATTCAACCCAATTTAATTAGTTGGCTTTTCGCAAACTTGTAAAATGAAAATATAGACCTTGATAAAAAATAATCGATGAAAAAAATGCAAACGTTTCAGAAAAAAAGAACACTATTTTAGACAACTGACGATTAGTTGACTTGGTAGACAAAAATGAAATTGGAAATAAATTGATATTCCATTTTTGCTTTTTTTTCTTCATTAAAATGGAGGTTGTGTTTCATTGTTATGTAAGCTATAGATCAAATAATACATGTACATGCTTTGACGACAAGAAAATTATCAAAAACATGCTGTGTTTAGCTTTATAGAATTATCAAATAGTAGTCTTGCGCTTAAAAGTTAGATGGTATGGCAAATGTATATTTTATAATAAACTTAATAGGAAAACTGACAATCTATATATATATGAAAATAAAGTATAAATAATGTGTTGTTAATGCTAAAAATGATTAAGTAAAATAAAATAAGTGCCTTCTTTACCAAGGCTCTAATTCATTTAAATTGTAAATATTCAAAATTAGATGAAAATAAATAAAAAATGTAACACAATTTACCTTTAGCGCTAAAGCTCCTGACGGTATCCGAGATGACAATTCTGTTATTTGACCTCTGATCTCCGTGTCCTACCGCTTCTTGTAATGGTATCCCGTTTAACAGATCTTCAAACACCTTCATCATAAACTCTGTAGATGGCCTCTCAAAGTTCGAATCTCTGCCACCGTTCCTGATCAGATGTGCAGCAATCTCCTCCCTTGTCAGATCTATGATCTGTCTATTAGCTGTTATGTTGATAGTGTTAGGTAATGTCTGTACGTTATTGATTCTCCGTCCACTGTTTAATAATAATGATTGAATTCCAACACTGTGAACTATTTCTATCATAGACGCTAATGTCATCAATATTATTGTTCTTGTAAATGATACCAAAGTTAATAACGAACTCATCTTTAAGTATGTAGATTTCTTATCGTTTTATCACAACATCAATTTATCTAGCACTCTAAAAAGTTTGAAATAATCTTGATTTTTTTCTAACACAATTTTCAAAATTTCGTCGATATCTGTTCAATGTCATATGATATATCTGAATCTCATATATTGCTACAAATCTTTGACCCCCTTGCTGTGATTTGGTTGGTGGACGCAAGACTCCTAAATCCCCGTCTTAACTGGATTTAAACTTTCTCTCCAAATTTTGTGCTCTTATCGCTGTTCTTAAGTCGATTTTTGAGATGTCTCCCTTCTAGATATCCCGATGTTTTTATTTCCACTGATAAATCTATGGAATTTACCGCGATACTTTCTTTGGTTGTTATCACAATTACTTTTATTAAGATTAGTTCGGTATCGTCATCAATACAAAATGGTGACTTTTTAAAATTCTGTAAGCTCTTATATAGGTGTCATATTGTTTTATAAAAGTGCCCAAATTTCGCAGGCAGAAACTCGAATCAGACCGAACTTGAAAAGAATCTTTATATCCACCAAGACAGTCGAGCTTAGCGAGGTGTCGGGCGCCATGCTTGTTGATTATAAGCCGATTAGAATATAACACCGACAACAATATCTTGTTAGTTAATTGTGATTAGGGTAAAACATGATAATGAAAGTTTTTGAATTGCAGAATTGTTGGTTTTTCAAAATTGTAATTTGTAATTATTTGCAATGATGGTTCATCAGAAAAATAGCAATCTTTAAACATCTTTATTAATACCTATGCGAGTGCTAGTTCATGTTGCGTCTGCTGCTAACGACCGTATGTAGACTCTAACTATGCTACCATGTTCATTTAACAGATAAATAAGGCAAAAAAAAAAAAAGATACATCTGACAAATACGATGAAGCTTGTAAGAAACGCATTGAATTTCTGTTTTTACAAAGGCCAGAGACAATTGTATGATCACTTAATTCGTGAATGGCTTTAATTCACCTGCATCTTCTTAGACAGAAAGAAAATCCCGCCACTTTATTTCCTTGTTACAAGAACTGTTATTTTTACTTCTAAAAAATCCAAGATTTCTTAATTCTGTCTTCTATTTTATTTTGAAATGCCTGTATTTGAATTACAATATATATATTTAAAAAATAACCGTATTTTTTATTTTGTTAAAGCTTTTTGCATTTAGAAAGGGAGAAATCGCTTCTGCGGTCAATGTGGTGAAGACGAATTCCCTTTTGAGTCCTTTAAGAATCTCAAGATAATTGATGCGGTCATTTATTGAGCAAGAACCTTAGTAAAAGAAATGTTCACTTTGACCTGGGTTTCAGACCAGCGTTCATAGTGAAAATTGGAAGGATCCATGCCATATCATGGGAAAAGGGGCCTTAATGACATTTTTTGGTCCAAACATCATGAAACTTGGCCAGAATGTTTGTCAGGTCACAGGGATGAACCCTATCGAAAATGGGAAGGATCTGTGCTATATCACGGGAAAAGATGCCTTAATGACAATTTACTTGTTTACGCTACAGAGGCCTGATGATGCAAAAGGTTTCCACCGTTTTGTCATCCTAAACGCAGGGCAGATGAAAGGCAACGGAGAGTTGCAATTCGGCGACTAGCAAAAATCGACTGGCCTTTTATAAATGGTGTAACATTATTATACAAAGCAGTTGAATTGGCTTATAGAACAAATCGTTTGGAATGGGTTTTTCTTGTTTTCTTGGATATAAACGCTGATAGTTCATATCGAAACATATTTTTAAAAAAAATATTTCAGGACAAATATAAATATCAACCAAAATTTTTATACTGTTTTCATAACCCATTACGGTTTAAAAGTAGTACTTATTTCTCGGTTCCAGACATTGAAATCCCATTTTCTTGGTTCCGTGTTATCTGACAATGATAACATAATCAAACACTCCTTTGTATCAATCATTTTTATTGGATTACAATCAACGTAAGTAAAAGTTTTCCAGTCAATCCGTCCACCCGCGTCGCCAATCACATTGTTTGCCAAACTAAGGCATTAATCGCACTTTTGTACGGTTATGGGTTTCGGACCGAAAACGTGATATCTTGTTTCATAAAAAAAAATCTACCACGTGCTACATTAAGGTAGTGTACCCGTAATAGTTCCGAGCATTTCGAAACTCATGAACTTTCACAATGTTGACCGAGGTTTTCCAATGAAAATCATTAGGAAACCTCAGTTAACATTGTTAATGTTCATTACTTCCGAAACGTTGCGGAACTGTTACGGGTCTACTACCTTAAGACAAAGGAGTAACAAGGCTGGCGGGTCCATTCAGCTTTAATTTACTGAGAAAACAAATCCCATTTGACTATAACGGTCCTAACGGTACGGATAGCAGAACGTCGAATTTGATAAGCTGCGGGTACGTTAACGGAACTTACGAAATACACGCTAGTATGATTTTTCTTTTGTTTCTTTTTTTTTTATTGTTATTAATAAGAATAAGAATAATTACATTAAGTCTTACAATTTCATATTGATATATTTCGTAAAAAAGGCGGGGGGGGGGGGGGCTCAGACACAAAAGTTGACCGTGTTTGACTCCTTGTCAAACATTTATTGTTAAACAATTATAATCTTTGACGTGACAAAAAATAACAGCAATGAATTTCAGTCTATCTGTCGACCCGCGTTGTCAATCATAAAGTTTGAACAAACGTAGAGATTTTAAAACGTTATTTAAAGAACATGTCGAAACGCACGATTTTGGCAGCAGCGTACACCGAAGGGATATGGGGGCAAAGGCGTAACTAGGATTTTGAAATTTATACGCACTCAGAAAGGGGCCAATAAAGAATATATAGGATAAAGGCGATATGTGGACTGTAACAAAAGATGAATGTCCTCCGTCCGATCCCCTTTTCTATGATTTGAGGTTTGGTGAATAATCAAAACATCCTAACTACAGCTTGAATAAGCTGTAGTTTCGATGTTTTGATCATTTATCAACGACATTTTTCGAAATAGGATTTATTTTTATTACGCACATGCGTAATGATAGTTACGCCCTTGTGGGGGATCGAATGAACCTCCCTCCCTCTAGGTTACACATTTCATTATCGTTACAGAAACCCAAAGCAAAATCGACTATGTCTCGGTTAAGTCATTTCTGACACAATCCATGTTTTCATGATGTAAACGTTCATTCAACGTTTGACAAACTTTATCCAGCTTTGTACTTTATCACAAGTGCAAAGCAGGATATAATTTCCAAGACTTCGCAAACGCGTTTGAAGCCAAAACGCCATGCAGTACAACCACTTATCGAAAGAATATCGCAAAAATATTGCATGAGTCGATACGTTTATAGCTTTGCACTAGCCCCTCAATATGATCTTGGTCAACCTTCTTCGTGACTGTATGCCGATTCATTGGGCGGAGACAAATAACATAATGGCGACTTTTTGTCAACTGTATAAAATGATATTTACATATTACCCGAACCAAGGCCCCCTTTTTATTTTAACATCTTACGATCATTTTTTGCGTAAGTCAAAAAATAAAATTGCTTCTACAGTAGAAACTAGGTACGGAATTCTGCCATGCATTATACCATTTGAATCGTCTTCTAAAGACGGTCCAAATGAGATATTGCAAGGCAGAATCTTATAATAAATGAAAACACCAGGTTCGATTTGTGATTTTGACTTACGATCAATTTTTTAATAAGAATCTTGGTAAAACGGGCCCCAGGGCTCACGACCCCATAATCGAGATCCCACTTTATTACTAACCAAACTCACTAATTCATGGTACGTTTCACATCAAAGATTTATTTCTGTTCAGATGTAGACTGATTACTGGTATGAATTGATTCGTGATGTCTGTAAAAACATTTATTAAAGACAAACCATTATTAGGATCGGTGATAAATTTTGAAATAGATATTTGATCACACTGATGTATACGATTACGAATCAACTGAAGACTTGTGGACTTTGATATGTCTGTTAGGATGTATATGATAGAAATTAATAGAGCCAAAAATGGGTGAGGTTAATTGTACAATTTTAAACTAACAACGAGAAATCGACACTCATTGTACTCAAAACATAAAAAAATCAATCAAGTGCTCTGCGAATTTATTCGTTGGCGTAAATTCGGAAGATTCAGATTGGTCAGTGGAATGACACAAAACTATTTATAGAACGATATATGTATATTTCATATACGGATGTAAAAGAGCATAAAATTTACGTATAATGGTCGTTATCGCGATACGTTAATGGACAAAACCCGGGCGTTAACGGAATAAAACGTGGATTAATTAGTATATTCACGTGCCGTGAACGCCCGGCTTTCTTCACTTAAAAATCGTCAGTCTGGGCCTATACACATATCAGTTTCTTTGTCTAACATTAAAATAGAGCATATTCACTCAGCATAATTGAAAACGTCGATCCTATCCCCGCGTTAATTTTTGTGACGTCATTAATTTACCAAGCATCGTCGGTATAAACAAAAGTGACGGCGCAATGCATAAAGCAAATTTTTCCGACACATTACAACGTATTACTTTTGGAGCTATTTTTTACGCTCTTATGAATTTTCTGTTTGAATGAATACTAAAGTCTTACTTTTTTTGCAATAATAGCGTCAATTCACGTTTTTGAGAGTTTACATTTGCAGAGACCCTCAAAATGCTTCGCACTCAGGCGTTAAACCATTTTTCGGATTTTGCAAATTTTAACGCCCTGAAAAACGTGAATTAACCCTAAATTAATATTTAAGTTTCAATAATATTGCCTATACCGTTGATCGTGTGTAGGCAAAAACTCGCACATTCTTCTGTGGTACCCCTAACGGTACCCATTCATCTTTGCGTCGACGGTGTGGCGTCATTTAACAATCATATTACAACAAACGGACGTATTAATGAAAATAAATAAATATGGTAAAAATATAGCCACATTTTACACAGATTTTGCCGCGTATATATTTGAAATCACATCGTCAACGAAATATTTAAAAGTGGGGTTTAAATCCAAGGTATCAATAGCGCCTTATCAAATTTTGACATCGTCTTCAAAAGAAAATAAATCAGACTCGACTTTTACAATGTGTGTCATGACACGCAAAAAGGGACTAAGAGGGAATATCTCTATGCTATCTGCCCTTCGTCCAGAATAACGAAGCACAAGCAAACGTCGTTGAATGGTACCCAGCATTATCCATTGGAGTATATGTAATGCGTGTTTCAAACTTAAAAACACTTTCTTCGGCCTCATTATCATGAACACAGGAATGGTATACCGAAATTTCACTTCTTTAGAAAACAACAACAACATCTGAGTTATAAGAAGAGGACGTATGACGAATTTCAGATTGATATATGTCCAATAAAAACAAGGAAATCTAAGTCGTGGGTACTCATTTGAGTCGTCTCATTGGGACGATTCAAATGAGTCTCAACAACGAAATATTTCAGTTCGAAAAGAAAATAACACATAACCAACCAACCAAACAAACAAACAAACAAACAAACAAACAACAACCACCACCACTACAACGAAAAAAAAAATGGTGTCAGCGTTCTTAACTAGACTCATAAAAATTTTCATCTTCTGTGTATAAATAATTTCTCTATTTGCAGTACTGGAGCAGATCATGTGAAAATGAAGATGTTTCTGCTCCTACCCTGATATGAGATTTGAGCAGTGTGAACGGAATCGATACTTTTCGCAGGAGGTCCCTTCTGTATGACGGGCCACAGCCCATCAGTGGGAGGACGGGTTAGATTTAATCTTGCAGGGATTTATAGTTCAAATAAAGTGGTTAGCTAATTCGCTCCGCTCTCATTTTAAATGCAATTTGGCTCTCAAATCTATCACAAAGTTTTCATGTAGGATTTGCAAGTTGTTGAGATAGCTATATTTGTGGTCAGGACTATAAATATACCATGTGAAAATGCAGTTGGTTATGAAATAATAGATAATATAATTTGTTTGAGTGAGTTTTAAGCCGCTTTCAACAATCTTTCAGTTATATCGCGGCGGCAATAGATAATTTAAAAATGAATTCAAAATTAGTTCGTTCTGGGAGTTGAATCTGTTGAATCTGTTAAAAAATAGCACTGCACTTTTGCTATCTTAGACACCTTCAATGCGATCTATAGAGTGGTAGTCGCGTCTCATTGAATTAGTTTTTAAAAATAGAAATGTTCACAATCTAAGGACATAGTTTATTTTACAGTCGTATGTACAAGGTATGTACAAGTATAAGGCTACTGTTGAATACCGATTCTATTTCTGGAACAATAAAACGTTTGTAAAGATGGACTCTAGAATCACAATAGCGCCGACAAAGTATAGAAACCATAACTTCTCTCTACCTAGAATGTCTCTACGGATGAAAAATATCTGCAAATAAAGAAGAAGTCATTTGTACATGTATTAAATAAGAAACAACTTCTCTTTTTATCACAATCATTTTATTAGTCTTTATGTATGAATCAGATGACAAAACTTAAAACTTGTCCAATTTCAAATAAGTTGCAGTCGAAAATTCGATGTTAACGACATTTTATTTTTAGGTGTGTGTGGGGTGGAGTGTGGACAGTGTTACAAGCAATTTCTTCATTTTAAGCAATGTATTTTTTCTTGCTTTTTTTAAGTATATTGTGAGCAGCCGGGTTAAAATCATGTTTAAAATGAAGAAATTTACCTTCTTCCATAGAAAGAAACGTTATGTGTTGCTCGAGCGACAACGTCCATTAAGCGACTTTTTTCATTGGGCGATCGTTTTCAAAGTCCCCTTCTTTAAATAAAAATATTTCAAAGAGTAGAGATTATTGGTCTAAAGATTATTGTTAATGAATCTTATGTTATCAAAAAAGATTAAGAATCGTCTGAGAGAGGCGATTCTATTGAGTTATAACAACGTATTATCATTGAGAAATTCGCAAAAACATACATATTCAATCAAAATTTTATCTCTGATTTATAATCAAAACGTGTACTAAGCGACCATTCTCTTTAACATCCGCCTTTTGGTGGGGACGTGCCGTGAATGGTCGCTAGCTTAAATGTACTTTTTACTGTATATACCAATTCCATTTATATATAAAATGTTCTGATAATATTGCTAGGGATCATTCATCCTCCACAAATTGTTAATCCGGTACAAGTCATCACTTAACTCATTTCCAGACGACAAAATGTTATTCCGATCAAAATTAAAAGAAATGTAGACGATAATTTAGAATGTTTCTACTTTTTATTTTTTATTCTTCTCGGACAGGAAATAAATTCAGATATGCAGGAAATACGCGTAACAAGTAATTTCCCCATTTTCCACAAAGATATTAAAACTCACTTTTCATGAGCTGGGGGAGGGGGTAACAAATATGAGGAAATGGGTTAAGGGTGTGATTGAATTAGAGTTATTAAATGACTTTTGAAAATACTGTTTTAGAATCAGAAAAAAAATCATAGGTCCTTACTAGACAAGGAACTTTGTACCCTCTTCATTAAGGACGTTTTCGGGTAGATTAAGATTTTTTTTTTGAAAAAATCTCTCTTTTTTATTTATATTTTTGTGTAAAATTCAATGGCGAGTACAAAAACAGAATGAAAATGTTTACTTGCTCGATTTTATGTATAATAGAAGTTACCACGGTAACCGTAATAATAAAATTCTAAAAAAAATATATAAAAAAAATAATAATAAAAAAGAAAAAAAAGATATAAATATTTTCGAAGGTCGATAATGTAGTATCGGATATGTTAAAAGACATTATAACATGATAAACTATGTAACAAAATTTAAATTTTTGTGAAATCAAAAAAATGAAATTGAAAAAAAAAAAATAAAAAAATAAAAAATAAATAGAATAAAAAAGAATAATATTATATTTATAAGAAATCCAGAAAATAAAACTTCCGTTATACCCCTCGATTAGCAAAAGATAGTGAAAATTAAGGTCATGGATTAGATGCTTTGAAAATTATGAAAATCTCCATACTTAACTTTTTTTTTTAAATTGTTGATATGTTGTGTAGAATTTGAATACGAATTCGAATTAAATGAAAAAGATATATAAACGAGCTTCTGTTTTCATAAGAAGTAGGTACCATGACAACCAGATTTATCAAAGAAAATGAAAAAAAAAGTTATCTGGTAATTATAGGTGAAATAAAAAAATAACTTGGCATATTTGTTAATCATTGTGTGGAGAAATGATGAATGCAAAGTTCGTGTCTGTAGATCAAATATCAAGGTCACATTGAAAGGTCAAAGGTGAAGATTTTGGTAAAATTCGAATCTTAATTCAATATCAATGGCATTTACGGGTTAATGTTGGAATAAATTGGCGCAATTGTATACCACCACCTATCAATGTTTCATGTGCAAACTCCATATCGGTAGTTTGGAGTTCAGGGTCACGCTGGAAGCTCAAAGGACAAAATTGGAGTAAAATAATCTAGGCGAGTAGCAAAATCGGTATGTCGATAGCGTTTAAGACCAGTTATTCCATATGAATGTCCACAAATTTAAAACGAATAACTCGATCGTTCTTTCTCCGTATAAATTAAAGTTTCTCCGTGAAAATCGACCTATTATCTCCGGAAATAGGTCAAATACTGATTTTAGCGGGATAAAAAGGGGTCGGCCAAAATTGACGCCACGAATTCAACCCCCTTTTTATTACGTCCAAGTTAATGTTCACAATCCAAAGATAAATCGCAGTCATTATTGTGAGATTTTAAGAAACCTGATGATTTGACTTCATGGCTCCGAACGATGCACAAGAATTACAACCGAAAACGTCCCTAACATAGGGTTAATTCTTGTTTATGAGTTCTTTTTCTTTCTTTTTTTTTTTGATGGGGGAGGGGATTGCTTGACGCCCTAGAGAAAGCTACGTTTTTCCTAAGAACTTTGGCGACAATCATACTTAAGGAATACACTTATCCTAATCCCGGAGAGTCCCAATTTTCACAGTTTTTCCGCCAAACCATTCGATTGTTTGACGGTCCCCTAATGGAGTCGCCAGGTTAATTCCAATCGAAGACTTTTGGTTTGTACAATCATCACGCCTCGACGTGGATTATAACACGAGATTAACTTTGATGAATTACACAAACATTTTATAAAAGAGTAGATTGGTTAAAAAAGATATTGACTTTAAAATCAACCCTAACTGTCTCTGATTGCAATTAGGTATTTTAATCCATATTATGATCCCCTTACGGTTTAATTCATACGCCAAAAAACTAGAGTGTTAAACGTTTCATTAAAACGATGCAAAATAATTGCCATGCGTATTCCAGAATATCCTTGGTTGGCAGGAAGAATAGACAAAGATCAGCCTGCACATCATTTTTAAACTAGTTTGAATTATATTTTCAAATTAAAACTGATTCAAAATATGTGTTTCTAAAGCACTTTGATTTTTATGAAATTTTGTCAATGATAAAAGGGTAAAATTATGATAATGAAATTGAGGAGAAAACATTTCACTCCGATCTTTTTTTTCTTGCAGAATTTATGGTTTTTACAAACAGCTAGCTATAGATAATGCAATACAATATTTGTTCACTATCATGGTCGCCAATATTGAAATATAATAATTATGAGCATGCGAGTGACATTTACTAACAGTTTAAAATATCCGCAACGTTAAGACTCAGTTTCACCTATAAATCCTCAAAGTCCAACCAGAGTTTAACTGGATTATTGCTAGACAGCTGCGGATCTGTGGTCTCTTTTCACATGCCGTTTAAAAACCTTGGTAAAATTGCATTTAAATCAAAATGCCAAAAGCACTATCTTTCTGTGAGCTTGGAGCGTTTTAAATGGTTTGAGTGGGTTTTTTGAACGAATGAGTGGAGCGCTGAGTGAATGATATAGAATTATTTTGATCGGAATGATTGTCGATTTCAAGATGTTTTTAACTGTAATTGATGTTTTCCCGGCGAGAGAAAAAAAACTCTATGTTTTGTTATTATTTTTTTTTTCATTTCCCGATGAATCACCCGGCTGAACACTTTTCGTTTCGTTTCGGTCAAGTGTTCTCTCCCGGGTTTCGAAAGAAATATTCATGACTCAATGTATATCTGTATGTCTCTCTCTCTCTTTCTATTTCTGTCTTTAGGCCTTTGTGAATCTCAAATGTCTGTCTCTCTCTTTTATACCGACTGTTTGTAATATGTACTTTGTTTAATTGTTCGTTTGTTTGTATGTAAAAGTTTATATTATTGTTTGCTTTGTAAATTGTTCAATATGTATGTACATTATCTTCTGTGAAAGGAGGAAAAATAAAATATGTATGTATGTATGTATGTATGTATGTATGTATGTATGTATGTATGTATGTATGTATGTATGTATGTATGTATGTATGTATGTATGTATGTATGTATGTATGTATGTATGTATGTATGTATGTATGTATGTATCTATGTATGTATGTATGTATGTATGTATGTATGTATCTATGTATGTATGTATGTATGTATGTATGTATGTATGTATGTATGTATGTATGTATGTATGTATGTATGTATGTATGTATGTATGTATGTATGTATGTATGTATGAACTAATTGTGATTCCGTTTTTATTTTGAAAATATAACTTTATTTTTTCCTTTTGTTTTAAAAGGCAAATCATCTTGAATAGATCAAGATTAGACTGCACCTATGTGCAGACTGATCTTAGTCTATACACCCTTCTAAAGCAGGACTATTCCGGGGTAAGCATGGCAATGGGTAATTTACTTTGTCGTTGTTCAGATTGCCCATTGTCTGACCATCACGTACAAATAAACTAATTCTCGTTGTGTCCACCAAGATTCGTTTCTTTCAGATTCACCGAAAAATTGTTTGTTTGCCTCAATGAAAACAATTTTGATTACACAGCTATCCATAAGCTTCAGCACAAAGTAGTCCCCTAGAAAATCTGTGTACATGTAATTATGAATGATTATATTGCACCTACATGTTTGCTTCATAATATTAAATTTGATGAAGAGAGTATGTGTTGATTTTATGAAGTTATGAAATTAGAAACCTTATCTATATCATGTATGATTCCGCTTCGAGTATTCATACTGTGTGATTGGGGTTTTGGTGTCAAATCTAAATCGGAAATCAACTTATGCCCTCTTTCTTTCAAAAATAAAATTGATGGAATCGGACAGGATCAAATGGTACGTACCAAAATGATTTCAGCTATTACATAACCCAGTAAACATAGGCCTAACATGAAATATATACCGCCGTTCGATCCTTTCTTGATTCCCTGGACTATACTCAGGACAATTGTGATCTGAAATAGGCAAGATATTAACGCTTTCCTATTTTCGAAATTTTAAACTGGTCCAAAATAGAAATTGGTTTGAGACGACCAAAGTAAGAGGCTGCGATTTGAAAAAAACCATATGTGGTAGAAACTATGGACTATGAAAAGAAGACAATTGCTTCTTACAAGCGATTTCTCCTTTTCAACAATGGATTTCACCCTAGAAAAAACAATACATTCAACTTATTAAGGTAAGAATGAAATTTCTCCTAGGAATTCACGTTCTTCCGTTTCGATCCCAAGTAAAGGTTGAGTTGTATATTTTTTTATATCGATCGATAAAAAAAGCCTTTCTAAAATCTTAGATTAATTCTCCCGGTTCTACTTCCTGGAGAACGCATACCAGTTCTTCCGCTCTTAGTCTGGGCTTATGCCAAGACCAAGATCGAAAGCCGCTCCATGGAATCGAACTTGGGGCCTGTAGGTCTCATTTAGCCGACGCTCTACCTCTCGACCACGGACACCACACGACCTCTTTTTTTAAATATTCATTTACTCGTTTTTCACGTGGTCCTTTTTGGCGAGAGAGATTTCACTTTTAAGCGGACCGGAGCCCCATTAGCAACGTAGACCTACATGTCGAATGAGTTTATGATATGCGAACATTTATGGAAATTTATTACTTTTTTTTCGTGTTCAAACAGCCATTCCAATTTAAAGGTATAATGAATTGCAATTATAAAACTAAATACTTTTTCAGAAAGTATAGTCTAATCCATAGAAACAAAGGACTTACCAAAACCATAATAGTTACAACAATAACAAACAGAATTTGTAGTAGTCTCTGAAAAGAGAAGAAAAAAGAAGAATTAATAAATACAAATTTATAGTGTAGACTTTTGTATACAGGGCTTGTCACACTAGACGGCGACTGCACCGCGCTTCCACGGTTATCGAGAATTTTTCAGATCGCAGTGGGATCGCCGGAAAATATCCATACATTGAGTGGAAAAAAAAAGATACTCTGCGTTTTCACGGTATTCATGGCGATGTCTCGGCGCTCCTACCGCGCCTCTATGACGATTCCTCTCCCTTTTTACTTCGATGATTTTCGTTCCTAGTTACGATTCATTGCGCTCATGCGACACTTTTACTGCACTGATGGAGATTTTTCGGCGACTGCATCGAGCTCTAGTGGAAAGCCTTCTGCATAATAAGTTCGCTGCGCTGCATTACTTGTATATCAATATAATTCTAAAGCGGTTGCTAATAGGTTTCCGTGAAAACAATCTTGCCTATAGCCAGCCGCTCATTCACGATTAAATGAACGTGGATTATGTATATACGAGGGTCGTCCAATAAATAGTGAGGCTACGACTTCATTGCCTTACTTGTCAAAATTATGAAATTATTGGTCCTCTATCAGTTACTGTTATATCTCTCCTAATGTTCGATTCCTACCATTCAGTATGTTATGAACCCCTTGTTGCTAGGCAACAGAAAGAGGTGACATATGTATAAATGGCCACGTTAGCCCCTTGATGTTTCTATCTTCGAAAAAAACTTCTTATTTAACTTCCCAGTATTATTTCTTAAGTCTTATTGCAAAGATAAATGTTTTTTGGTATCATATCTTAGTGGTGGGTAAAGTTTGTCAAATTTTCAAAAGAAATGACGTCAAAAGTCATGGCTATACCTTCCTTAAATCAGACGAAATCGTACTAAAAATGGAAGGGTATCCAAAGGCAATTCTACAGTTAAAATCTCACAAGTTTGAAAAAAAAAATGAATAAGATGTCTTTTTCATGGATGTACTGAAGTCAGTATCTTAAAAAAATAATCAAATGCTAAATATGAAAATTTGCTTTGAACATACATTGACGCTATGATCATATTCGTGCAAATTTTTCTGCAAAAATACAGTTTTATCACAGAGGAAAAATAAATCGGTGGAAATAAGGTACAGATATAAAGTGAATTATCCCTGCATTTTATTCATTACAAGCTAGCATTTACTTCTTCTTTGAATTTGAAAAAGAACCACTTTAAAGATGTAGCATCTCTGTTATCTTCATATGTAAGTGTCCATAATTAACGTCATGACGTTATGCTTAGTGACGTCATCGACACGGCGTCATAACAACGGACAAGTTGATATGAGTACAGAAGACAATAAATTACATGCATTTAAAATTTCATTTTGATAGAACAAGTCTCACTATCGTATTTTGTGTTTTAACTAAAAATTCTAAATATCGAAGTAGGAACGACATGGAGCGCGATAGGGACGTAGTGAAATCACGTAGATTGGAATATAAGGGCCTGCAATGTCTATAATCAAGAAGAAAATAGAGTAGGACGCGTCGGGACCGGAAGGCGAGCTCGAGCCTTCGCATGAATTCGAGTTTTCGCCCTCTCGAAATAACGCTAGACCACTGTAGTTGCCGTATTTAAGCGCCACTATCTGCTTTCTCGTTTTCATTGCGCCCATACTGCGAAGTCAAAGCGCTTCCACTGCGTCTCCACGGAGTTGTGTGCGCGCCGTGGGATCACCCTCTTCGTCGACATTCGATGTTCTAGGCGATTGTACGTAGTTCTGACTGCGATCTCACCGCGCTCCTTCTGCGATTAAGGCGATATCACGATTTCATGCGTCGTCACTGAGATCTTGAAATGTTCAGAACACCGTGAGAGAGTCGTGGCATCGCCGCCCTAGTGTGACAGACTTTTTAATAACAAACATTTTAACATGTTCTGACAATATTTTTCACCACAAAGGATGAAACAAGTGGCTCCAATGACTTTCAACTATTTTCCTCAGTTTTATCTGTTTTATTTCTCAGGAACTTATTTGCTTTAAGGCGAATGCATAGTGTGAAAATACCCAATCAAACCCCCTCCCCTTCAATTTAATTTAGCAATAAACATATGGGCTACTTTCCGGTGTTTTCAGCCATTTTTAAACAGAACCTTACTAACAACCATAAAATAATTCTGTGGAAGGTTCAAGAGAATTGACAATATTTGTAGAATTGCCTGATAACTAGTTCGCTCTTCGATCAATTATGATATTTCCTACTGCCGATCAAATCGATCGAGTACTGATCGAGCTTGGTCGGCAAAATGATTGGGTAAGGTCGAGGCGATCGACTGTTGTCTTCCTTCCGAATATTTTTGACGTGTCAAAATTACTCGTGTACAATCGAGTGGAAAATTTGATCGAGAAGCGGTCGGATTGATCTCTCTACCTGACCTGTACACGATCATTCTCGACATGTACTGGAGTTATTCCCGCTTCAACCCGATCAACTCAAAGTGATAAACAACCATATTCGACTATTCTCAATCTTTATTCGAGAAATATCTGGAAGCGATCGTGTTAATCGAGTATAGGTCGGTAGGATCGAGCGGAAATCGGAAGGATGGTGGTCGGAAAAAGACCGAGTAGCGATCGAGTAAAATTCGGGATGGTCGAGAAGGGATAGAAAAGTGATCGAGTTAAGGGAGGGACGAACGAGTACTTAGACATCGAATTTGAGGCCGGGATATGCTCGCGCAAGCGTCGTGAATACTTGTGTAGGAGTCGAGTTTGATCGAGTTAAGTTCGATAAGTCGTGTGTATGCCTTTCAGGCTACCGAGTTGATCGGATCGACAGTAGAAAACTAGCATTTTCGGATGAATAATTGGATTTCAACGTACCTGTCAGGTAATATAACGAGGTCTTGTGACATTGAGACAGGCCGTTTTCGACAGGTGACCGTTTAATACAGTTAAATTATTACTTGACCGCTTAACACAGGTGACCATTGAGTACGAGTGACCGCTAGGGTAGGTTTGGCTGTATCTACGTTTCAGATGACCGAGATTAAGTAGAAGAAAAGGTTTTTTTTTGAAGAATCAAAGATACAGTCGATACATTGTTTCATTCCAGTATGATACATGTACGCAATCGTCCCGTAGCGAGACACTAAATGAATATCGGGCGTTTGGCATATGATAAAATTGTGATTGTTTTGCACTTTAGTATATAAGTAAAATAATCTGCGTGCTGAGAAAACTGTTTGAAAATTTTACCCCGCTTTGCACTTGATCTTGCATGCGAAGCGGGGTATAATCTTTGAACAGTTTGCACCATTTTGTCCTGGACGCGGGACTGGTTTAATTTTTATGATGCGATGTAAATCAGTAAAAAAAGAATGTACTTATAAGTATTGAGATTGACTAATCTACTCGTTCTGCATTGGTCGATTACGTCGATGTTTTTCAATTTTTGTAGATCTTCAAAAGATTGAAAGCTATACTTTGTACATGTATTTTATGTTAAAAGACGATTTTTTTTGTATTCAAATGTAACAATTTAAAGCGACCAGCAGACTATCTCGTAAGGGCGAAATATTTGACTTTAAGTATTGTTCTGGCAGCGTCTGTTTGTTCGTTTATTTATCGTCCCTACCGTACGATTTGCACATACGAGCCACCAGGACGGTTATAGTAATTGTTGCGAGGGAAGTGTACAGATACATGACGAACTACTGATAAGTTTCTTCAGCCCTGAGATCAGGATGATAAAACGTGGCAAACTGTTTGCAAATTATGCCCCGAATTGCATGTTTAAAACGGGTATAAGTTGAAAACAGTTTTCTACATTTTGTCATCTTAAGTCAGGGCTGGTCCTTTAACGCACTCAATGTAAGGCGCCGACTCAGACAGACATACAGATAGACAATGAGTCATGAATATTTCTTTCGAAACCCGAGAGGGAACACTTGACCGAAACGAAATGAAAAGTGTTCAGCCGGGTAATTCATCGGGAAATGAAAAAAAAAAAAAAAATAAAATAAATAAAATCCATAAAGTATCTTGTTCCCTCGCCGGGAAAACAACAATTACAGTTAAAAACATCTTGAAATCGACAATCATTCCGATCAAAATAATTTTAAATCATTCACTAAGCGCTCCAATCATTCATTCCAAATACTCACTCAAACCATTCAAAACGCCCCAAACTCACTGAAAAAGATAGAATCAACAACTTCAATCAAGATAAATAAAGCTAGAAAAACTCGCTATTTCACTCACAAAATTCAAATTGTAAACGTATAATAGGTTCTTGAGAAAATAGGAAGCTATTTATATAACTTTTATACATATTTCATTAAAGGGAAGTAATTAATATCGCCATTTTTGTTCATCCTGAACAGAAATTGCGATACTGGATTACCTCCCTTTAATTTCACTCAAAACTCACTTATCATGCTCATTAAATTTCATTCCAAAATCATTCCAAACTCATTCATCTTATCAATTTAACATGTTGTTAGCGGAAACAACACCAACATTTCCAACGTATCCTCAGGCCACAGTTACAATATTTCGTCCGTTCATCAACGCTACATAGAACGAATATCACAAACGATGGGGTATCATTTTGGAAACGTTTCGCGAACGCTCTCATCCTGTATGCAGGGCTGATTTACGACCATCCTGATCCTTCTTGAATGACGGGTCGTGTGTGGTAAAAATAGATCGTTATCAAGTAACTTGAAATGAAAATTTTTCCCCTAAATCTTTGTTCTTTATTTACAAAAACTTCCTGATTGCATCTTTTCTGTTTTGACAAAAACGTCGTATTCAACGCTTATTCGAGCTGTTGTTACCACGTTTAGATCTCCCATCAACGATTTCCTATACCTGTTCGACGATGACAATGCCATATGAATTGCCTTTTTTTGTTAGAGGTAAATAATATCAAAGGTATCAAGTGTATAATGTCGAGGGGTAGGTGCTAATATACTTGAAGTGCCTCTATTTAATGCAGGCACACCAAACAGTTTTGCGCTGACTCCTCGAAACAAAAAGGGTTCTTAATTGAAACTATTGCCTAAAAAAGATGATTGAGGCTTCACTTTTCATAAACCGTTCATATTCTCACAAAAGGGTGGCCAATCAGGCGAGAATAATTTGTGATATAACCATTACAGCGAGGTCTTGTGCTTTTCCATGTGTACTACAACTAACTAAGACTAGGCGATGTTATGACATTTACAATAGAGTGGTAGTTTACATTTATTCCCAAAACAGAAAGTATTTTCATAAACACTTGCAAGGCGAGCTTCAATAAGCACAAACGAACTTCGAAAGTGTATAACATGCGCAAAGTGCTGCAGCTCGTCCTGAGCTTAGAATTTCCTGAAATAAGAGCAAAAACGCGTCGGTATGTACATGTATTTGACTTTATGTACTTTATGGGTTTTTTTTCATCAATTAAATTGGACGGTTTTTGATATTAAATGTAACGGTCAACAAACAGATCTTACCGCTCTTGGAGTCTGAGTACTGTCATGGTATAAAACTTGATCTGGTATCGAGGAGACCGGTGGTGGCTCAGGACGTTTGGGTTGTAGAGCTGCCTTTTCCGACATATTTAGTGTCAATAAAGTTGTCTCTACGTCCTTAACAATAGATTTAGTTATCACCGTAATACTCCCCACGAATTCGCCATTTTGAGGTTAAATTACAGGGGTGATGTTAAACCAGTGTTGATTGGTAATCAGTGTGTTATCTATCAAATCAAACAGAATGTTACAACATGCGATCGATAGCGAAGCTCACATGACCATGACGATTTAAAAATGTCGGATAGATCGTTAAGTGGTGCAACTTCTGTGGATAATAATGCAGTTTACTATGAAGTGTCACCAACTATCGTGAGTACAGGACTTGTTTATTCTTTATACAATTAATGATTTAATGGTTCATAATTGTTTGGTGCCTAAAATGCTGGAATGATGGTTTCGCTTTCACAAATGCAGACGACAAAATGTTTGCGTCACACTAAAAGTAATGAAACATTTTTGCAAATGTTTACTCATAACTTTTATTCGAGAAATAGATTTTCTATCACTTTTTAAGTGTTATATTTTTCGACTCGTTTTCCCTCCTAAAAAGAACATATCCATAGGTAATATTATATTCATACATGTATACGGAATGTATTCGATTACCATAAGCATTATATACCCATCACTTCACTGCAATTCTTTCGAATAGGGCTTTCTCTTCGTTTCCATACAAGCTTATATCATGGCCAATGACAGGTATAGATTCACAAGTTTGAGTGAGTGATCAAAAGTCAAATTTGTTTATACACTGTATAGACAAAATTGACCCTTGATCACTCACTTGAAGTTGTGGTTGTATAGCATACATAGAACAAAGTAACTTTATTGATAAATTGGCATTTGCAAGGACCCTTCCTTTCAAAGATTTTTGGAATTTTTTGCTAAATACTATTTACCTAAACTAAAAATATTAGTTCGATATCAATTATAGTAACACTGATTTGAACGATGTAACTGAATATTTAGATTCTAACGCTTGGATCGGTCTAGAAACGATGAATTATCTAAGTCGGTCTTATGTTGCAGGCACTTTAAACATGTATATTTCGGGTCTATGTATGTCATAAGGGGTACTAGGAAGTAGATTTGAAATGTAAATGTAAGAAATTGCCGATCACTATCAAATCAATATTACATTATTCTCCAATTCACCCAGCTGTAAAAATGGGTAGCAGCAGGTTTAAAACCACTGCCTCTCTCTCAGGGACGTGAAAACACCGGGATTGAGCGTTCGAGAGCGATTCTATAAGCTGAAGCTTTCGTTGCAATCGAACTAAAATAAATTAGTATAAACTAATATTTGGGATGTGTTATATTTTGCTAGTTTATACATTTATAAAATAATTATGAAAGTTGCCATATTAGGAAAAATGCTTAGCTCAAAAATAAAGCTCAAAATGTTAATATCCGATAATACTTGATATGTGTTATCACTCATAAATAATCAGTATAGACATCATACATGTATAAATTTACTCCCTATGTGATCAGTCAGAGGTCAGGAGAAAATGGCCTTCTGATATGTGCAAAAAGAATCCCGGCATGAGAATGTCGAAATCCAATGGTTTAAGATGTCAACTACTGGAACTGTTAAAATTGATAATAAAGATATATACATGTAGAGGCGTTAAGATTTTACATGATTGCGATACTATTTTTATGCTAAATATAGAGTAATGTTCAGATAATTGTCATTTTATTTCAGATCTGTACACTTCGACTCTACAATGTGTTCGTGTTAGTTTTCATGGTTGCTGTAAGTACTCTATCCGTATTCAAGACGAAAACGTTTTTAAGAAATGGTAGGTACCCCGCTTTGAACGTGGATAAACTTGCAAAGCGGGGGACTGTAAGAGCGTTCATTGTCACCCCACATGCAGAACTGTTTTTTTTTTTAAAAAAACATAATAATCCGGAGTACCTCTCTGAAAGAGGTCTTTTATATACAAATATTATTTGAGCCGGTGTGTGGCATTTCCAACAATATCACATGTGAGTAAAGAAAAGCTTCTGGCCAGCCTGTGCATCCGCACAGTCTGACCAGAGTCTTCACTGTGCATAATATAGGTAGAAAAGGTCTTTTAAAATACCTCTTCTGGCATTCAGCATATATTATTATTGCAATGAGTCGTTGTCTACGCTGTTTAACGTTTGTACCTCGCACACCAGTGAATTTGTTGGAAATGTCACGCACTAGCTTTTTTTTCTTTCATAAGATAAATTTTACATGGCATAATAAGTAATTAAGATTAAGGCATGCCTTTTAATAATAATAATGAAAATGAAAATGAAAATAATAATAATAATAATAATAATAATAATAATAATAATAATAATAAAAATAATAATAATAATAACAACAATAATAATAATAATAATAATAATAATAATAATAATAATAATAATAATAATAATGATAATAATAATAATAATAATAATAATAATAATAATAAAAGTAATAATAATAATAATAATAATAATAATAATAATAATAATAATAATAATAATAATAATAATGAAAATAATAAAACAACTCTTACCTGGAAAAATGAAATTTAATTTCGTGCGCCACGTCTTAAAAGAATTGCAAAATGTAATGGAAAGGACAATGAACATCCTGACCATTCATCCATGCATGTTTTTGAATATTGTCTAATTTTCCACAGAAAAAAAAAAAAGAATTTTTATGTATACCTTCTTCTTGAAAAAAAAATGACTGTCGAGGGGTCAGTGCAACACTATTGTAAGTGCCTGTATGTTTATAGGCACTTACAATAGTGTTGTGCTCACCCCTCGATGTGCTCGCAAACTTTCTAGAATTGTTACCCTGCTTTGAAACATGTACTCACGCGCGAACCGTGGTACAATTACTAAACGCTCGCATCCGCTTTTGTCTCCTTAACGTCATTCCGTGCCGATCCTCATGATTGTGTCAATATAAACTAATTTGAATTCTTTTTTAAGCTCTTAAGAAACAGATCTTAGTTTTCATACCCCCACAAAATATATTTTCTTTTGAAATATTAGTAAGTTGTTAATACTATATCGGTTTGTTGTATATAAACAGTTGAAATCACAGACGTTCTAGACCTTCCTAACCTCTGAATATTCGTCTCATTCAAAAAAAAAATGTAGAAAATAAGCTACAGTCATTATATATTTCAAACACTTAACTTGAAATAAGTATTTCTTATCTCACGCCATTCGTATGCAATGCTAATTTAATTGCGCCCGATCAACTGCGTTCGATAATTGCGTGTACTCTATATCTTGTGCTGCTTCAAAAGACAACAGACTATCAATATTTATTTACAGGTAGCATTTATCATTTGCCTAGTTAAAGGGAAAGATAACGCATCCTACTATTTATTAGCCTGTAATCTCATTCGTAAGTATAATCATTATCAACAAAATGTTAATTGCAACATGACCTATAAAGACTAATACATTTAATACAATGTATTAGTCCTTATATGTCATGTTGCAACTAGCATTTTAATTGTAACACTTTTTTTCTCTTAGAAGAAGTAAAACTGTCCACACTGTTTTTTATAGTAATTTGATATGAAAATGTCCGAGCAATTCTGACACTGAAATTTCAATTAAAAATGGGACCTACGTAACTTTCGTGTCACGAGACAACGGCAGTAATCGAAATCAATATTAAAATGGGAATTCGTTAACCAATAGGGATCGTCTTAATTAATGGTAATAATTGTATTGAAATATGATATTTGCAAGGCTGTAAGTTAGAAGTTCGTTTTTAAAAAATGAACTTTATCTTATAAATATACGAATATCCGTATTATAACATACCGTAAGATATTTTTTATGATATCGCATAGCTATTTTTAGAATAATAAATTGATTCGGTTATTTTTAGAAACTTGCATTTCTGTTAGAAACATCTACGAAAACAAGGCAAATAGAGGTCATAAGATAAATATAGTACGCGCTTAGTGTATTGTATGAAAAAATATCTAGCTCGGTTGTGGTAATTGATAATTGTCTAGGTAGAGCCTCGACAATGATAAATTCTTCCAACCTCGTTAGATATTTTTTCTCCTACAAAACACTAAGTACGTATTATATATTTACAACGTCACTAGAATCAGAGTAATATTTCTGAAATATACGTTAAAAGAGTAAACGCCCAACTACTATTCAGTTTCCCACGTGGCAATGAATGAAAAATGAAATATTTATTTGTATCTTTTGCAGTTAGCTGTTTAATTAGTGTTGTAATTGTGAGTATAGTTTGATGTTTTGTTAGACTGGATAATTCTGAATGAAATACCACTTTAAAAGTGTATCAACACCTTAAGTTTGGATTTTCTTGGCTCCCATACTTTAAGATCTACTGGACATCATTGAAATTGAAGAAATAGCTAAGTTAAACACATTTATATCGGTCTATAGTGTCCCAAATATCAAGAAAATCGGCGTTAGTGGTCTTTTTAGAATTATTGCTTCCCCTTACCTGAATAATTCAATTTTTCGCTTACTAAAAATATTGTCTGCAACTTCTTTGAAATTGGACACAGTCTAAAATATTGTCTTCTTGTTATGAATTAAATTGCAACTAGTTTTTACTATTAAGATTTTTGATGACGATACTTTTTGAAGAAAATATTTTTTTTTATTAAAGGAATTGTCTGTCATATTGTTAACATACTAGATAGGCAGCATTTAGAAGTGTATCCCATGACAAAAGAATATATATGTCTTAGTTTGATTTCTTAAATCAGCATTTACGTAAAGCTACTGATATATTAAACTTGTTTAATCTATTTTGCAGAATTGGTGGTACAGAAAAAGTGACTTGGTATGTTACAGTATTGTAATTTTAAAAGTAACTATGTAGCAAACTTAATACAAATAAAACCAGACATTCATACATAGCTGTAATGTATGTGGTAATATACATGAAACAAGATGAAAATCGCTGGATGGCGACCGATATATCTTATTCAAGCTGTAGTTACGATATTTAATTCGTCCATCCACGGAAATTATTGGAACAAAATGGCGGAGTTCAACAGTCATATGAAGCATCAGATGCCATAATAACGATGATGGTCAAAATGCGCTAATACCCTGAATGATCCTAGTCTTTTGTCTTGGTACTTTATTGTTCTCGGTAATAATATGCGCTGATTCAATTGATTTCACTTTCTGATAATTTTGAATGACGAAATCAATAAGTCGTGTTTTACAACGTCTTTTAAGTCTTAACATGTACACAGAAAGTAGCGCATGAAAAGTTATTTTGATTAATGGATATAACAAAATTTATAAATATGGGTAAAAGTTTTATCTCAATATGGGGACTATAGATGCTTTGTAGTGTGCCCATTTACATTAACCAAATGAGCTACAAATCAATCATAATACGACGATGTTCCTTTTTCCTTCACAGCCTGCAGACAAATACTGGTACATATTTCTCGTATCCACTGTGACCCTGTTACAATGTATAACCACCATGATATATGTGTTCGAGGCGGTTTCGGAGCCGGAGACTAAAGCCACCACCCGTCCAACGATTCACACCACACCGACAACGCCGTACACAGGAACCACCATGACGTGGAAGACGATTAACGCGTCAACGTTATCTCCACCCCCTCCCACGAAACCATTTGATGCCGAGACTTGGAAAATACCAAGCCCTTTCTAGACTTTGTATATAACTTTAATCATTGTACAATTAAATTTGTGAAGAAAATAATGTCGTTTAATATAATACATGTAAAGAGTTTGTGCGTTTATTCTGTTCAGACTGTGTTTTTTTTCTTTTAATACGCCAGGAGCAGTATGATGAGGACAGTCAATGAAAAAATGGGAAAGGTGCCGCAATTTAGTAATTTTCATATCATAATTCCTAATGTTAACTTTTATAACGATGGCTTGGTTAATATTTTATATATTAAATCAATTAGAGATATAAGTTGCGTTCGATAACTAATTACAATAGCAACATTCGTTTGGCTTGAGCGTTTTAAGAAATGTAGATATCAGGGGTTTGTTCAAGGTATGAACGCGATATTAAATAAGAGAAATACATGAGCTGAGAATGCAAAAGGACAAAGATTTAAGAATATGTCTGATGTCCAATGACATGAATTAATTTTAAGGGACAACTCCTTATTATTATGGACACTTTATCGAAACCGTGAGGTTTTAAAAGTTCAAATCACGTATGGCAAAGAGGGGTTTGAAAAAATGGTCTTCGATGGGAGAGATGCGTATAATAGTTTACAATCGAAATAAACAAAACAAAACAAAACAAAACAAAAAAAAAAAAACCAAAATGCATTTAATGATAGTATATGGAGTATTAGGAGTGTTGTTGGCATAATAAATGTACAATCTTTCGTCTATTTATTGGTTTTACTTCTCAGTGCCTTTATTCTAATAAAGTTGCTCTTCTGAAGAAGGGTAGATTTGTCTTTCATGCATCGATGAACTTTCAAACACAATCTAGTAAAGTTCCGCAAGTTAATGTGAGTATCGAGAAACCGTTATTGCCTATCATTTTCAATGTAAAATTGATCTTTGACGCCTCACTATAAATTGTACAACTGTATTTATCAATGATTCAAAATCAAAACAGTAAAAAAACACTAACACTTTAAAAACATTAGAGGTCAATTCTGAACAGGTAACCTTTAAAGACTTGAAGACAAATTTTCTTTATGACGTACCAGTTTAGGTGTCCCGATCATGTCGTCTTGACGTTGAAACGGAGACGTTTATTCCTGCGAATTTATTGAATTATCGAGACGCACCTATTGAATATTGTTGCATCTATAATTACTGAAAAAGGATTTTGAAAAAAAGACATAATAAAACATTTGCAGCACTTATCCTGAAACTTTTCGGACAACCCTCGTGATACATCAATATGCCCTGACGCTATATATTTATCCCAAATTCCGTACTACAATTGGTTCTCGAAAGAGGGTTGGTTAGACTTTAAATAAGCCGCATACAGTCATAACACAGCGTTCGGGGGAGTGTTTAAGGCTATCGGACACCATTGGAAACCTTAACTCGAATTTACGACAACTTATTACCTCCCTTTAATAAAAGTTTATCCCTTTCGTAATTTTTTATATTGAAGGTTCGTTCCTTTTGGTATTCTTACTTTATTGATATTTTGTTTTGAAATCATGTTGCAATGAACTGAAAATTATTTTATATCGAGGTAAAATTGTAAACCCTCTTGAAAATAGTGTAATAGATTCACCGGATTTTTTTCCTTTCCAACGTTACAAGAACCTTTTCAGACAGGGTCAATTGGAATAAAACTTGGTAGTTAACATTGCCAAATAGTTTAAATGGAGGACGTTTATTTCTTTCATTGCGTACGTCATGAAAAATCGGGATATTTTGTTGGAAAGTGAGAAGACTCTTGCTGCAAGCAAGTTTTTCTTTTCTGATAATGTTATAACCCAAACTTTCTCTGTCATTGTATTACCTTTTAACTGTTATTTAACATTTGAATATTTTTTCTTGCAAATTCAACAGATGGCATTTAGATATTTAGTATGTCACGGACACTTTAAGTTTGTTGCCTGAAATGCATCATCCTATGACTGATATGCATGATGATTAGGCTGAATATGAATATATTTTTTCTTGCATATGTATTTTGCTTGGTAAAGGTATAGAAGAAGAAGCTCATTCCTTCTCAGTAAATATTACAGGTGTAGAAATCGAAATTTTATATTGTCTTGTAATGAAAGAAGAACCCCAAAGAAACCAGTCTTTATCTAACCCATCATCCCCCTAAATTGCTTCCTACGCACTTGGATTATGAGTGATTGAAAATTAATTAGCAGTAACTTAAATAAATATAAATGAGGTACATGCTTCGTATTACAGCAAATGTTATCAAACTCTTGTCATATCGATATTTATTACCAGAATACGAAAATAGTTGAGCGCCTGAATTCGGAGGGTTGGCGGTTTCATGGAAAGCAAAGTGGCCAAAAACGCCTGGATAAACCTACTTTATTTTACCTTTTCTATATCTTCTAATGTTAAACTAATTTTCTTTCATATAATTTCAACTGTATTTACTGAAGGTGTATTAATTTGTGTTGATTTTAAAATAAAAATTAGATTTCGGTGGATAAAAGAGTATTTTTTCAAGACCGCTTTTTCCTGCATTTTCGTCCCGTAAATGTTACTTATCCAATATTTTACAATTCCTTGTATTCAATGAATCATGTATACCAACTAACTAACATTGAAGATTATCATTCAGCTTCTTATCGTACGTTTCTCAGCATTTTTGCAAGAAAATATTGTGTTTCAAAAATTCCAATTTTATCCGGAAAATGCATGGAAAGCTATGCTGATTTTTTGTCAAATTATCGTAAAGGTACACTCTACGAAATATATCAATTCAATAAGGATTGGAACAAGTGTCAAATTGTGTCGGGGTACCTTAAAAAATCGATGTTTTAGGAAACTTTGGTGGTCGCCTGTGCTCGTCGCAAAAACGCTTGAAGAGCATTTTGATTAAGTTACGTAACGCTGGAGCTTAGGTAACCTGTAGAGAACGTTGGCGAAAAACAAGTTTTGGACGGCACACAGGTTTCCATTGAGATCATAGTTTTTTTGGTTTTTTTCTAAAGAAAAAAAATCTTTCGATTTTTAATCTGCCCTGCCTTCAGAATGACTAAACGGTGCAAACTGTTTGCAAATTTTACCCCGCTTTGCACCCAAGTCATGTGCAAAGCCGTGTATAATTTGCAAACAGTTTGTGCCGTTGTGTCATCCTGGACGCAGTGTTAAAAATATCTCGCGCCGTGTCCTAGAATTTCAACTGAATCGCGAAAGCTAGCCAAATTAGAAATCTTAAGAAATCTTAGTCTAAAAACACGAACCAGAGTGGCCTCCGTTCAGTTTAATGTTTACTTTTTTTTTGTCGCGAATTGTATAATCCACCAAACTTAACCCAGAATATCTTCATATTCGTTTATGTTTTCTTAAATCGCACAACTATAGGTGTATTTTCAAAACTGAGCTCTGACGTAGGCGCTGAGTCAACTTCTGATAAGAATCAAAACTGTATTTTGTTTCACTAGAATTATATTCATTCAACTTTAATACAGATGTTTTCCACTTTCTTTCAATTCGTTAACCCTATCACATTGATTGTCATTTGCGTGAGTGCGTTCGTTGACGTTGCCGTTGGCGTATTAAACTTTAACTTTTGTCAAATCTCTGTCAATATTGAAGATTTCTTTTTGAAATAGGTAGGTGATCATGATAAGAAATATTCAGAATATCAAGGGGGTAACTATTGAAGCATTATTGTTAGAATTATGCTCCTTTTCTGACTTTGTTTTTTTTTTGCTGTATGATTATCCAGTACCTGCTGTCGACCTTTGCAAGGCATGCAGCAATTATGAAATAATGAAACGTACAGAGATTTTAGGCCTAACTATTTTAGTTAGACTAACTGGAACATATATGTGTTGGGTAGTATGATAGTTGGCTTTTCTTTAATTCCACTACATTAGTGTGTCTCAGTGGTCCAGTGGTAAGACACCGGACAACTAATCCTAAGATCCGTGGTTCGAATCCCGAAGCGCGACAGGAGTTTCCAGGTCGGATACCTTGAATACCTTCTGTCTGCGGTCCAACTGGAAGTGAATTGGTAAGAAACCCTTAGGCAGGTTTCTATCTCGTGTATCGGTGCTTAGAACAGGGCAAGTTAAAGAACAAACATTTTTTTTTACAAAAAGCATTAGGGGCTTAAAAATTAGTATCATCATCATCATCAGCAGCAGCATAAACAACAACAACAATAATAATATTAACTATAACTGAGAACAATAAAAAAATATTTTGATATCAATAACACGGTAAATTTTATAAAGATAATGAAACTACTACTAGTACTATTACTACTACTACTCCTACTACTACTCCTACTACTACTACTACTTCTTCTATTACTAGTACTTCTTCAACTACTACTACTTTTATCATTATTACTACTACTACTACTACTACTACTACTACTACTACTACTACTATTACTACTTCTACTACAATAACTTCTTCTGCTTCTCACCAACTAGTACTTCTAATTTTTATCAAGAAGAAGAAAAAAAGAAGAAGAAGAAGAAGAAGAAGAAGAAGAAGAAGAAGAAGAAGAAGAAGAAGAAGAAGAAGAAGAAGAAGAAGAAGAAGAAGAAGATTTTTTTTACCATAATTATCATTATTATTATTATTATTATTATCATTATTATTGTTATTATTATTATTATTATTATTATTATTATTATTATTATTATTATTATTATTATCCTCCAAATGCTTTGTGAAAGTTACTTACAAGTGTGACACCACATTGTGACTTCCGCTCCATTCTACATACTTCCGGTGTAAACAAAAATTCGAGCTTCGATTGTTGATCCCTAAATAATCATGTAATCTAGAAAGATCAGTAATGTCATCTGTTACTCAGACTTTCTACATAAACAAGGGTGAAAATTGAGAGATCTTGCTTCTTTTAATTAATTTTATCAAAGCTAGATGAAAAGTTTGACGTACACTTCAACTCCGTATAAACGCGGACGTCATATCCCCGATTTCTATATATCCGTTCCTTGCTACTTTGCCGTCCGCAGCACTCGAGTATTAATTGTTGGGTGTGAAACCTCATTACGTAATCAAACAAAATGCTAACCGGATGTTTACATTCTTACTATCACATGCTGCCGGGAAAAATGGAAAATTAGGTCATTTGATGGTGCATTATGGGTATTTTTGTAAGCTGCAAAAATTATTTACGAAACTAATCATGCATGGCTTATTTTTTAGCAGTGTCTTAAAACAGGTTAAAACTTATTCACATGTAAAAAATATTTTTTGTGTTAAAGTTTTCTTAGGTATGCATTAATCACAGCTAAGTTGCTGCATTGAAGTTGTGACCCAATTAACTGCAGACAACTAGTTCAAATGATAAATGACGTCATAAGAACGGGTTTATAGAAAAATGGCGGCCACAGATTTTTGAGTAGGGAGAGTTTAAAATTTGATTTGATTCTCATCAATTGGATTTGTTTACTTAATAAAAGTGTCATGCCCTGATGGAATAATGATTTTTCTACTCACAAATGTTCGAAAATAGTAAGTTTAATCTGAATTTTATCTATTTGATTTTGATTACTTATTAAGAAGAACGGAGATACAGGAAAAGGGTATATCAACGAAGAACCCATAGTCACGCACTTAAGAGCAATTATTCAAATAAAATTATTTTTGGGTCTAAAAGAACATATTTTCCTATTATTTTACCTTTGTTTACATATTGTCATCTCGTTAATAAATGAAAATAAATGTCAATTGTACATATTTTATGGAAAAGTCACAGTTTTTAGCTCCACTGGCTGAAAGCCACTGGGGCTATTGTCATGGCGTTGTGTCCGTTGTGCGTCCGTCCGTCCGTGCGTGCGTGCGTCCGTCCGGTTGAAACTTTTCTTTAAAAATCTTCTCCTCAGAAACTACTGGATGGATTTCAACCAAACTTCACAGGAATGATCCTTGGGTGACCCTCTTTCAAAGTTGTTCAAGAAATTTTGATCCAATGAAAAACATGGATTTAATGGGCGTGGCTAATTTCCAAATATGGTAAAAGAGAGTTTTCTCAGATTCTAATTAATGGATACCAATTAAATTTTACATGAATGATCCCTGGGTGACCCTTTATCAGTCTACAAAAAATCATTGTGATCGGATGGAAAATGTGTTTATGGGCAGAGGTCATTTCTCTATATGTTATAATTATAGTGGAAACTTTGAAAATCATTTTCTCTGAATGTTACTGATGGATATCAACCAAATTTCACTGGAATGATCCTTGAGTGACCCTTTATCAGTGTACCAAAAATTATTGTGATTGGATGAAAAATATGCATTTTATGGGCGGAGGTCATTTCTCTATATGTTATATAGTGGAAACTTTAAAAATCATTTTCTCAGAATGTAACTGATGGATATCAACCAAATTTCACTGGAATGATCCTTGAGTGACCCTTTATCAGTGTACTAAAAATTATTTTGATTGGATGAAAAATATGCATTTTATGGGCAGAGGTCATTTCTCTATATGTTATATAGTGGAAAATTTGAAAATCATTTTCTCAGAATCTGATTTTTAGATATCAACTAAATTTCACTGGAATGATCCTTGAGTGACCCTTTATCAGTGTACCAAAAATTGTTTTGATTGGATGAAAAATATACATTTTATGGGTGAAGGTCAATTCTCAGTATGTTAAATAGTGGAAACTATGAAAAACATTTTCTCAGAATGTAAGTGATGGATATCAATCAAACATTTTTCGTATGATCTTTGGATGACCCATTATCATGCAGCCAAAAATTATTTTGATTTGATGAAAAATATGTCTTTTAATAGCAGAGGTCATTTCTGTTTCTGTTATATAGTTGAAACTTTGAAAATCACTTTAAACATCAGTAGAACCCCAAATATCTAAAAATCTAGTCAAAACATTTATTTGCTTTTACAAGAATTTCAAGCCTGTGGAGCGACTCAAGCCATTCATGGCTTTCTAGTTCAAAAAACCTACCAAAAAATGACAGATCAGTAAAAAGAGAACCAATTTTCATGCACTTAAAATAAAAGCAAAAAGTCTAGAGAAAAAAATGTTTTGGTCTCAAATATCACTTGATTAGTAAACAACAATTTTCTGACCCATTCTTCACAAAAAAATGTTTGTAAACCCATAATGATTTCTATATTGAATCATAGATTTCCAAATATTCCCTCTGACATAAATTGGTCAGTCAATCCCTATTTTGAAAAAGGGGTTCCCTATAAATTCAATTTATCATAAACAATTTTTCCGAACTAGCAGTTTATGTTATTGCCCTTACATTAAAAAGATATTTGCTGATAAAATAATCCATTTTTCATCATTCTATATTATCTTAAAGATATCACAATGTTAGAAAAGCATCTGACCTAGAAATGTAAGAATGTTGCCTTATTTTCTTGTTTCGATATAAGGACCCCCTATATGTTTATCTACCAATATAATCCTCATATAAATGACACACTACATAATGCTTGTGTCATTTCAAAGTCTCAGATGACAACAAATACCAAAAACAAAAAGATAAGCACATTAGGTGCATAACCAAGAAAAAGATGCCTTGTTAGAATGTAACAAATTAGGACATAAGAAAAAGGATATTATATGCCACTATTGTTTTAAACTACTCTAGAAAATACAAGAAATCACTAGCAAGTTAAATTTTTGACATTTTTCAAATCAGATTTGAACTACATGTTATGTTATATTGAAGACAGAAAGTCACGCCATTCAGTTTTACGTTGACTTCATAATCAACCAAATATTGATAGTGCGTGAGTATTGGGTCGCGTGAAAATGGGTACCTGGAGGATATTTTCGCTGCAATCATATTTTAGTATAACGCTTGCTCTGTTGGTTGGGAAATGATGCACTTTGTGAACAAACCATGCACACATCTACCAAATTAAGTATATCAACAATGTCTTAAATCTTTTATATGAAATTAATAAAAATATCAATGTATTTAAAATCGGCATCATGTTCCAACTGACAGCCACCCCTTTCCAAAATGCCTTTCATTTTCTTGTTTTAAATCATAAACGCAATGCAACTTTGACCAAGACATGGTGCATAGACACCAGGGTATGTAAAAGAATACGAAAATCAAATGTTTGGACCGTAATGAATTCTTTCAAGACAGATTTTGTCATTGTCAACTACTGCGGAAATATGGCGTCCTGACTCAATATGGTGCTCATGACGGTGGTCACCATTCAGATGCATTTTCAGCTAATATTTTTCAAAAGCAAAACCGCTATAACTTTGCTGATTGACAAATTAAGGAACATGCTTGTAATGCTTAGCATTTTTGTTCTTGATTTGTTTTTTATTAGAAGAACATTCATAATTGACTAGTTTGTACCGTGAAAATATGCAGAGCCATGGTACTTCGTTCACCTATGCCATGGATTGATAATCGTAGACTAGTCCAAATATGTAGATGCCTATACATGTACCATTCTTTATTCAATATTTGCTATTCTGACATTTCATGTTTTACCCTTGTTATTGCAGTGTAACGACAAACATGATAAAAGTCAAAATGTAAAATAACGTATGTTGGGTCTTATTAATAGAACTAATCGTAGACCTATGTGAGATAGCATCTGGAGGCTATAAAAGGATGTGATGGTAGTACTGGTTCAAGAAATACCATGAATCCATTGTTAGGTGCTTAAGCCACAATGAAATTGAAAGATTATTAAAAGAGGTGTAAATCCAGAATACAAACAAACAATTTGACATACTTTGTAATGCAATTATTCAATTGTACATTCTAGTCCAAATATTTGACGTCTACACATGCACCATTCTTTATTTGAATTTTACTATTCTGACATTTCATGTTTTACCTTTGTTATTGAAGTGTAACGACATACACTATACAACTCAAAATGTAAAAAATAATGTATGTCAGGTCTTATAATTAGGACTACTGTGGTATTACACATACAACAAAACAATATAGAAGCAAATCCAACCTTGTGAGAACACATATCTAGGACCTGCTTCATAACCAAAATATCTGTATAATCTTTGTTCAATACAAGACCTCACAGGGATAATTCTAGCTCAGAATATCATGTGCAAAAATATCTCATTTAGCCAAATTTAATGAGAAATATATTTAGCGAGAATTTTTTCCAAATCCTTCACTGAATTTCATTTTGCTTTGAAATTTTTCACTCATTAAGCCAGTTTCAATGAGATTTCTGACAGAAAAATGAGAGAATCTCTCAATATCTCACCCCAAAATGATCCATGCCTCATGACTTTATCACAGCCAAAGCCTTCTAAACTGAACACAGAATTCTTTATCTTTCAGTTGAAGGCAAAACTTTGGGATGATGGAAGAATATGGGCTGCTAAGTATGTCTAGTGTTGTATGGACTGTGATATGTGGACTAATTTTGTATAAATTGATAGATTGGTATAACAGATACTCTGCTTGGGTAACAATCTGTGATAGATTACCAGGGAAAAGAGAGAAACATTGGTTATGGGGACACCTTAATGATGTGAGCATATAGATTTTACGCTCTATCTCTAGTAATGCTGGACTACGAATAATCCTGTTTTGGCAAGAGGCATAGGCTAAGATCTGACAGTCTGCACTAAATGTACATTAATAAATGTGAATAGGATATTAGTTCCTTACCTTCATGAATTAAAAAAAATCTCTTCATATCTTACAATTGAATTAAATAACATTATACTCATTATACACAAAGGGGAAAAGTTAGATATTTTACTCCATGTATTTTTGAAAAGTTTTTTTATGGCATCGTATTGATGGAGGCATACAAATTAACCGCATACTCAAAAACTTTAATTGAGGACAATTCAGTTTTTATATTCCAGGGGGGTTGGGGTGGGGGTGGGGTGTACATTTCATTTGCAAATTACCTGAAAATGATGGCTATTTATGAGGGATTCTTCACATAGGGAAAGTGCAAAACTTTCAATCTTGTCGCAAATCTTGTTGATTTTCAACAAAATTTATTCATACTTTTTGAATCCTAGAATAGACAATTAGGGGTATGAATTTTTTCTGCCAATCAGGATATATGTTTTTAATACACATTCATGTAATTGTACATGTCTGGCTTGTTGGTCGAGTGGTGAGGGCGCTTGACTCCTAACCTAGTGGTAGCGATTATGAGCCCCACATGAGACTGGTAGTGTATTTGGGCAGGACACTTTACAGACAGGGCCCAGTCCACCCAGCTGTAAAAGAGGGTAGCAGTGGTTAGAACCTATTGCCTCTCTCTCAAGATTAGGATAAGATCTGGAATGAGTTATGACCATGATGGAAATAAGAGTCCTTCAACCCTTTATCGTGTTATTGTCAATTTAAAAAAAAACAAAACTGAAAGTTAAATTGCAATGAAATTAAAGAAAATAAGACTCCTACAGAGTAGAAAATTTAATTACAAAAGCAATTAAGACTTTTCCAACAATGACTTTCACAGCCTTATTTGTTCAGCTAATAAGAATTTAGGATAATGGAATATTATGACACTAGTGATAATTATGATGACACTAGTGATAATATTAACCCTAGAAATTCTTTTTTTTTCAGTTTCCAAGTTTGGATGATAAAGGCTTGGAGTATAATATACAAGAATGTAAAAAGTATCCAAGAATGCGTAGAACCTGGGCTAGTAAAGTTAGATTTGTGGTTATCATAAGTCATCCTGAAACAGCAAAACAACTACTCACAAAAACAGGTAACATAAAACTTGTGTTCAGTGACCACTTAAAAATGCTGATGCTTTCGAAATAGTTGTTTAATAAAATATTTCATGTCACCTAATTATTACTGAATTCGATAATGTCTGAACCCAATAGAGCTGTCTCATTTCTTTTTTCAAGTATAAAAGTCATTTTTCAATAAACAAAAATAATAAAAATAATAATGAAGACTTTATTTAAAAAGGCTGCACAGTTGGGTGAAACCCAGTCTTCCCTGCGGGCCTCTATGAATACATATACAGACAATTTACAAAATCATTTACAAAACACATAGATGTTTACAAGAAATATACATACATGAAATTCAGCTTTTTGAACAAAAGTTTTGCATGAAATGGAGACATGAACAAAATAAATTTATTTTGTGTACTAACACTGAAGTAAGGAAGTCTCTTGCGTTTTCTGGGTGGTTGAAAACACTTGGAACGTTTTGTGATTTTGACTCACAATTAATTTTTTCGTAAGAAGTTTAGTAAAAGGGCCCACAGGTTTTGGGATCCTGATGTTGTCCTTGAAAGGGTTTTACAAGTCATGAACAAACATAAAAATGAGGCTTTGGTCAGTTTTTTCATTTTTAGAATACAAAGTGATTTGTTGACTTAAAGTAATGGACCCCAAAATAAATTCGCAACATTTTGGAACTCATAATCTTTCACAATGTTGACCCAGATTTCCTAATGAAAATCGTGAGGAAACCTTGGTTAACACGGTTAAAGCTCATTGCATCCAAAACATTGCAGAACTATTACGGGTTTCACTACCTTAAATGTGACTAAGCTAGTAAAAGCACCTAAAGATTTAACTGCCTTGGTGGCCTAATGGTAAAAGCACTTGACCCATGACCTGGAGGTCTGTGGTTTTAGCCCCACAGTCACTGGGTCTGTTTATAGGCAAAACACTTTATAGCCAGCCCCAGTTCACCCAGCTGTAGAATTGGGTAGCAGTGGATTTAAACCACTGCCTTTCTCTCAGGGACGTGAAAGCATCAGGATTGGGTGTTGGAGAGCGTTTCTATAAGCTTAGGCTTTTGCGCAATTGAACTAAAAAATTAATCAGTAAAAACTAAAGATTTAACCCTTCTTTTGTTCATTTTGACCTATTAGGTGTCATCTGTACTAAGCAAAACCCTTTGATTGATGAAATCATTATGTAACAATTTATGTATGAAATAATTTATCCTTTGAGGATTTATACTCAAACTCTTTCATTTTGACTCATTTTTATAAGCCACCAATGGTGGACATACCTTGGTATCATCTTCTCTACTTGTCCATCCTAATGTCAGTATGTCTGTACATATGTGACCCGTCACGCAAAAAGGAACCGTCTGGGAACTTTGTAAAATGAATATTTGAAAAGAGATTGGGTCCAGCATTGGTCAACCAGAGGTCGCATTTCAAAAATTCTTTCACTGGAAGGTAGATTGAACATTCTAGATTCAAAAAATAATCCCATTGCAAAAAGTTTCAACACTAGTCAGTCTGCGCAATTCACACAGTCTGACTGGGGTCAATACTTTACACGCTACCAAGATGGTCCCTTTTTGCTTGACGGGTCACATATTGTCTGGTTGCCCATCTGTATATCCACATCTTATGAATGCAACTCCTATAAATTGTTATGGACAGATTTGGATCAAATTTTAACTGAATGTTCCTTGTCATCTGACCTTGCACAAATTGTGTGTGTGTGTCGGTGGGGTGGGGGGGGGAGGTTAATGATATTCTGCTAGGCATATTACTATTTGGTGAAATACTTTCTGAAATTGAATTCTCATTGTTTTGACCTGATCTCCTGTGTAAATGTATATTAACCATTTGAACTGTTTCATAGTTTATTACGTGACCAGTCACAACTGTGGGCAGAAAGCAAGATTCCTTGCAAAAATGATGTCAAGTAACTGCATGTGTAATGAAACATGTAGAATGATACACTCTTAGAAATCTGTCCAAAAATCAATGTTTCTTTTCTGTATGTCTCTTTTTAGCTCACCTGAGCACAAAGTGCTCAAGGTGAGCTATTGGGATCATAGAATGTCCGTCGTCAGTCGTGCGTCATCCGTCGTCCACAATTTCTTTAAACATCTTCTCCTCCTAAACCAGTGGGCCAATCTTGATGAAACTTGGCAGGGATGTTCCTTGGGTCAAGCTCTACCAAAGTTGTTCAAATAAATGAAATCCACCCTTAACTTTCCCTTTACCCTTAACAAAAAGGGTGAAAATATGAAAATCTTTAAACATCTTCTTCTCTCAAACCAGAAGGCAGACAGCTTTAATATTTTGTATGTAGCATCATCTAGTGGACCTCTACCAAGTTTGTTCATATTAAGACCCTGGGGTCATATTTGGGCTTTTCGCAGGCTAATCCCTTTATCTCCTAAGAGTACGAAGGGTAAAAAAATGAAAATCTTCAAAAATCTTCTTCTATGAAACCAGAAGGCAGACAGCTTTCATATTTGGTATGTAGCATCATCTAGTGGACCTCTACCAAGTTTGTTCATATCAAGACCCTAGGATTATATTTGGGCTCCACCCGGGCGCAACCCTTTTTACATAGAATGGAAGAGGGAAAATCTTTTAAAATCTTCTTTAATCGAAACCAGAGGGCACACTGCTTTCATTTTTGGTATGTAGCATTATCTAGTGGGCCCCTACCAAGTTTGTTCATATCAAGACCCTTGGGTCATTTTTGGGCTCCACCCGGGCACATCCGTTTCAGCTCATCTGGGCATGATGGGTGAAAATAGGAAAACCTTCAAAACTCTTCTTCTCTGAAACCAGAAGGCAGACAGCTTTCATATTTAGTATGTAGCATCATCTTATGGACCTCTTCCAAGTTTGTTCATATCAAGACCCTTGGGTCACATTTGGGGTCCACCCGGGTGCATCCCTTTTTACATAGAATCAAAGATCAAAAAGGCATATCTGTCCTGCTCTTTGCTGAAAACGTTCCATGGTATTGATCTTAGGCAATTATCTTCTTTGTGACATCTGCCTATCTAATTAATGTGTTGTCCCAGGGGTCAAAGAGACTCAGGTGAGCGATCTAGGACCATCTTGGTCCTCTTGTTAATTTTTTTAGAATGATAAAACAAATGTACCGGTACACAATAATGATCAGGTTATAAAACAATTATTCCATGGATAGATATTCGTGTAATAGTGAAAACTTTTGTCCTTGGTGTCGGTGAATGAAATTATGTATCTTTGCCCTTTGCCTTTAGCATCAGGCAACAGTTCAGAATGTCATCTCCTCCACCTCTGGACAATAGTTTTAACTGTTAAATGAAACCCCATTAAATAACTGTACATTGTTTTGGTGTAAGAACAATTAATCTTTCATTTTGTTAACAATAAATAGAGAATAATTGTTAGTTTCAGTGTAAGATCAATATATATTCATTGAGTGAGCAACAAAAGCTATATTTTCATGAACGGTGGAATCGATCTTACTCAAAAAACAATTATTCTATAAATGAAACAAAATGTGAAATATGTAGGACATATTTTCGTAAAGCGCATCATTTTGCATGTGATCGCTATGCAATGTTCATTGTGACATCACTTATTTCGCCCTGCATTGATGAAGGCAGATAGGATGAAATGCACAAATGCAGGGTATAAGTTTTTAGCTCCACTGGCCGAAGGCCAGCGAGCTATTGTCATGGCTAGGTGTCCGTCGTGTGTCCGTCCATGCCTCCGTCCATCCGTCCGTGCGTATGTGCGTGCGTAAACTTTTCTTTAAACATCTTCTCCTCCTGAACCAATGGGTGGATTTTGATGAAACTTGGCCAGAATGTTCCTTGGGTGACCCTCTTCTAAAGTTGTTCAAGAAATTTGGATTGACCCCCAAATATGGGCGTGGCAGGGTGGGGCATATTGTGACCCCAAAATCTTTGAACGACATCTCCTCCTGAACCATTGAGCCGATTTCAATGAAACTTTACCAGAATGTTCCTTGGGTGACCCTCTTCTAAAGTTGTTCAAGAAATTTGGATTGACCCCCAAATATGGGTGTGGCAGGGCGGGGCTTATTTTGACCCCGAAATCTTTGAACGACTTCTCCCCATGAACCATTAGGCTAATTTAAATGAAACTTTACCAGAATGTTCCTTGGGTGACCCTCTTCTAAAGTTGTTCAAGAAATTTGGATTGACCCCCAAATATGGGCGTGGCAGGGTGGGGCTTATTTTGACCCTGAAATCTTTGAACCTCATCTCCTCCTGAACCATTGGGCCCATTTCAATGAAACTTTACCAGAATGTTCCTTGTGTGACCCTCTTCTAATGTTGTTCAAGAAATTTGGATTGACCCCCAAATATGGATGTGGCAGGGCAGGGCTTATTTTGACCCCGAGATCTTTGAACGACATCTCCTCCTGAACCATTAGGCAAATTTTAATGAAACTTTACCAGAATGTTCCTTGTGTGACCCTCTCCTAAAAGTTGTTCAAGAAATTTGGATTGACCCCCAAATATGGGCGTGGTAAGGCAGGGCTTTTTTTGACCCCGAAATCTTTGAACGACATCTCCTGAACCATTAGGCTTATTTCAATGAACCTTTACCAGAATGTTCCTTGGGTGACCCTCTTCTAAAGTTGTTCAAGAAATTTGGATTGGATGAGATCCACTGGATCAATAAAATTCAGGTCAGCAGTTTATGGCCACTCTGGTCCTCTTGTTTCAAAGTGATATCTATATACCGGGGTAGTTTTCTTCCTTGTAATTTAACATATTAGTTAAATAAGTTCATTTCTTCATAAGTTAGTTTCAACTTAGAAAAAGTCAGAATTCCTTTTGAATACTGTTCACTTTCATTACCTTCTATTTTCAATATCTCTCTTTCAAATCTTGAGATTTTTAATCCAGTGGAGCGATACAGGCCCTCTTGGGCGTCTTGTTGATAATTTCACTGCTTTTGTGGTGAGTTTATCTAGTGATAATATACCATTTTTTCTTTACAAACCACCGAAAATCACTAAAGAAAAATAGCAATCATTGGTCAATTAACTGGTTAATTAAAAGTAAATTAGTAATACACTGAAACAAAAAATTATACTCTATTCATTCAGCCAATCAGGCCCCCAAGGCCAGAGGACCTGGTACACCTTATGAAGTTGGTACCATGTGGCTTGGGGAAGGTCTGCTGCTTGCAAATGGTGATAGATGGGCAAGAAATCGCAAGCTGCTGACCCCTGCCTTTCATTATGATGCCCTCCAACCCTATCTCATCATTACAAATAGATGTACTGATATCTTTTTGGTGAGTATTATAATGAGACATCCATTTCATTAATTTAATAGAGGATAATCATTTGTCGCAGTGTAAGATCCATTTATATCATATTGAGTGAACAACAAAAGCTTTATTTTCATAAGTGCCAGAGCCATGAGTGAAAATATAGCTTTTGTTGTTCACGAAATGAAATATTAATCTATCTTACTTAGAAAACACACAGTTATTCTATTTCTTTTATGCAATAAAAAGAGACAAAATGTGAAGACTTGGGGACGAATTTCTCAAAGTGCATCATTTTGCACACGATTACAATGCATCATCAGTATGACATCACTAAGATTGGTTTATTGTGCTACCCTCAGATAATATTAAATAGAGATTAATAAACGAAAGCAGGGTAAACATTTTTAGCTCAAGGTGAGCTATTGTAAATGTCTGTTGTGCCTTGTCAGTTGTCCGTCATCCATCGTCCACCTTCCACAATTTCGTAAAACATCTTTGCCTCCTAAACCACTGGGCCAATCCTGATGAAACTTGGCAGGGGTATTCCTTGGGTCAAGCTTTACCAAAGTTGTTCAAATAAATGAACTCAACCCTCAACTGTCCCTTTACCCTTAACAAAAAGGATGAAAATAGGAAAATCTTTAAACATCTTCTTCTCTGAAACCAGAAGGCAGACAGCTTTCATATTTTGTATGTAGCATTATCTAGTAAACCTCTATCAAGTTTGTTCATATCAAGACCCCTGGGATAATATTTGGGCTCCACACGGCACATCTTATTTTATATAGAATTAAAGAGTAAAAATCTTTAAAAATCTTCTTCTCTGAAATCAGAAAGCAGACAGCTTTCATATTTTGTGTGTAGCATCATCTAAAAGACCTCTACCAAGCTTGTTCATATCAAGACCCTTGGATCATATTTGAGTTCTACCCGGGCACATCCTGATTTATATAGAAGCAAACTACAAAATCTTTAAAAAATTCTCTTCTGAAACCATATGGTAGAGAACCTTTATGTTTGTTATGTAGCATAATTTAGTGTACCTTTACAAATTTTGTTCATATCATACTCCTGGGTTCAGGTTTTGGCTTAGGATGGATGCATCCCATTTTACACAGAAACAAAGTGGGAAATCTCGAAAAATCTTCTTCTCTGAAACAAAGAGGCAGACATTTTTAATATTTTGTATGTAATATTATATTGGACCTCTACAAATGTTGTTCATGTCACGCCCTTGGGGTCATTTTTGGGCTCTGAATGAGGGGCTCTGAATGAGCCCACCCAATTTTACATAGACACAAAGGAGGAAATCTTTAAAACTTGTTCTCTGCAACCAAAAGGCAGGAACTTTTCATAATAGTTTCATTCAATTGAATTTTATCAAGTTTGTGCATTACATGCCCCTTTGTTCAAATAAGAGCTTTGCCAAGGTATATTCTTTGTTACAAATAAACAAGGCAGGAAAACAATCATTGCCTTAATCTATGCTGAAAACATTCCATGGTATTGATCTTATGTAGAAATTATCTCCTTGATGACATCCGCCTAATAAATGGATTTGATGTCCCAGGGTCAAAGAGGCTCAGGTGAGCAATCTAGAAACATCATGGTCCTTTTGTTAAGTATTTTAGGCTTGTCATAATTCATTGCAAACAACAAAAGAGAGATTGTGCATGTGCAATTTGAAGAAAGCCAACCGCTGATGCTAGAAAAAGGAAATGGGGAAAAAGAAGAAATCTTAAAAGAAATATATATATTCTTTTTTCTCAATATTTTCTCAATTGGAAATAACTTGACTTTTTATACAACTTCTAAAATAACATTTCAATGTTCATGTTTGAATTGAGATAATCTCACACAGGCAGTTATCTTTGTGTGTTACTGTACTTATAGTCTGTAAAAGTCAAGGTCAACTTTAAAAAAAATACGAATGGGTTGATAATCGTAGACCCATGTAAGATAGCAGCTGGAGGCTAGGAAAGGATGTGGTGGTTGTACTGGTGAGAAAAATACCAGGAAACCATTGTTAGGTGCTCCAGCAGCCGCGGTATAACTGAAAAAATGTTGAAAGTGGCGTAAAACTCCATTCAATTAATCAATCAATCATTATAAAAAAAAATTGAAAAAACCTTCAGGGACAGCGGGGTTACATATAGAGAGGTATTCTTGATGTAACATCAAATCATTTAATAGTAACAGTACAAATTCTATGTTGTTGGTTAGTGATGGACAGATTAACCAATCGTTGAGAAGATTCAAATGAGTACAGTAACATAGGATTTCCTTGAGAAATAAAGATTGGCTCAGCCCCCCCCCCCCCCCCCCCCCTCCCCCCTCTCATCTTTACCTCTAAACAGCCCTACTTAACAAATAGGTATTGTTCAATTAGATTAAGATTTGTATAGAATTGACATTTTACAGGAGAAAATTGACAATTTTGCTGCAAAGAACAAATCTTTTGAAGTTTTTCAACATGTTGGTTTATGTTCCCTGGACATCATCACACAATGTGCTTTCTCGTACAATGCTAGCTGTCAAACTCAGGGGTAAGTGAAATCTTTAAACATCTTCTTCTCTCAAACCAGAAGGCAGACAGCTTTAATATTTTGTATGTAGCATCATCTAGTGGACCTCTACCAAGTTTGTTCATATTAAGACCCTGGGGTCATATTTGGGCTTTTCGCAGGCTAATCCCTTTATCTCCTAAGAGTACGAAGGGTAAAAAAATGAAAATCTTCAAAAATCTTCTTCTATGAAACCAGAAGGCAGACAGCTTTCATATTTGGTATGTAGCATCATCTAGTGGACCTCTACCAAGTTTGTTCATATCAAGACCCTAGGATTATATTTGGGCTCCACCCGGGCGCAACCCTTTTTACATAGAATGGAAGAGGGAAAATCTTCTTTAATCGAAACCAGAGGGCACACTGCTTTCATTTTTGGTATGTAGCATTATCTAGTGGGCCCCTACCAAGTTTGTTCATATCAAGACCCTTGGGTCATTTTTGGGCTCCACCCGGGCACATCCGTTTCAGCTCATCTGGGCATGATGGGTGAAAATAGGAAAACCTTCAAAACTCTTCTTCTCTGAAACCAGAAGGCAGACAGCTTTCATATTTAGTATGTAGCATCATCTTATGGACCTCTTCCAAGTTTGTTCATATCAAGACCCTTGGGTCACATTTGGGGTCCACCCGGGTGCATCCCTTTTTACATAGAATCAAAGAGCAAAAAGGCATATCTGTCCTGCTCTTTGCTGAAAACGTTCCATGGTATTGATCTTAGGCAATTATCTTCTTTGTGACATCTGCCTATCTAATTAATGTGTTGTCCCAGGGGTCAAAGAGACTCAGGTGAGCGATCTAGGACCATCTTGGTCCTCTTGTTAATTTTTTAGCTCCACTGGCTGAAAGCCACTGGGGCTATTGTCATGGCGTTGTGTCCGTCCGTGCGTCCGTCCGTCCGTCCGTCCGTGCGTGCGTGCGGTCGTAAACTTTTCTTTAAAAATCTTCTCCTCAGAAACTACTGGATGGATTTCAACCAAACTTCACAGGAATGATCCTTGGGTGACCCTCTTTCAAAGTTGTTCAAGAAATTTTGATCCAATGAAAAACATGGATTTAATGGGCGTGGCTAATTTCCAAATATGGTAAAAAGTTAGTTTTCTCAGATTCTAATCAATGGATACCAGTTAAATTTTACATGAATGACCTTTGGGTGACCCTTTATCAGTCTACAAAAAATCATTGTGATCGGATGGAAAATATGCATTTTATGGGCGGAGGTCAATTCTCTATATGTAATATAGTGGAAACTTTGAAAATCATTTTCTCAGAATGTTACTGATGGATATCAAACAAATTTTACTGGAATGATCCTTGAGTGACCCTTTATCAGTGTAACAAAAATTATTTTGATCGGATGGAAAATATGCATTTTATGGGCGGAGGTCAATTCTCTATATATTGTATAGTGGAAAATTTGCAAATCATTTTCTCAGAATCTAATGTTTGAATATCAACCAAATTTCACTGGTATTATCCTTGAGTGACCCTTTATCAGTGTAACAAAAATTATTTTGATTGGATGAAAAATATGCATTTTATGGGCGGAGGTCATTCCTCAATATGTTAAATAGTGGAAACTATGAAAATCATTTTCCTAGAATGTAACTGATGGAATCATTTTCAACATCAGTAGAACCCCAAATATCTAAAAATCTAGTCAAAACATTTATTTGCTATTACAAGAATTTCATGCCTGTGGAGCACCTCAAGCCATTCATGGCTTTCTAGTTTAGAATGATAAAACAAATGTACCGGTGTAACAGTGTAACGTGTCCCCCTGGGTAACGTGTCCCCGGGGACAGGTTACCCCGGGGTAACCTGTCCCCCCCTGGGGTAACCTGTCCCCCCATGGAAAACATTAATTCTTATTAAAATTTTAATTTTTCATTCATGCTTTTTTGTATTACTCTAAATCAATTAAAAAAAAACATATAAAAAGTAGATCTATATTTTTGAGTGGTTTTCAATTTTTCAAACCAAAATATAATTTGCTTACTATGATTTTCTCATCAAATCAATTTTCCATTTTTTTTATTATTATTATTATTATAATAGACATTGCAATCTTGGTATTTCATGCAAATATTTGAAAGTTTAATGAAAAAAATATTAAAAAAATAAAACTTTAGTGGGGGGACAGGTTACCCTGGGGTAACCTGTCCCTGGGGACACGTTACCCCGGGGTAACCTGTCCCCCTATTCAAAATGCTTTTATTCATTTGATTTCACCTTCCAGTCATTAATTTTTCTTAAGAAATTATCAAATAAAATTCATTTTTCATAAAATTGATGCTTTTTTAAAGAAAAATCTTAGCGCTTGCACTTTTTTAAATTTTGCAATATAACTTTTGCAATATCTAAATTTTTTCCAAGTCCATAGTTAGATTGATTAAAAGCATTTAATAACATATCATGTTAACATTGCAGTTTTCATAAGAAAGCAACATGACAAATTCATTTAATACTTCTTTTGAAAGGGGGACACTGGTTACCCAAGCCAGGGTAACATGTCCCCCTATTCCAAAATTCTTTTTTTTATGAAAGATATCACCTTCGTGTCATTCTTTTTTATTTGAAAAGATATTCTTAGAAAATTTCCTCAATGGATATGTATGTTTAAATTTCCTTTTTTGTACCTTTTTAAAGAAAGATCTTAGCACTTGAATATTTGTTATTATTGCATCATTTCAATTTGTTCAGAGTCTGTTGTTAGATTGAATAAAAGCTTTTTAAAACACAATTATCATGTCAGTATTGCAGTTTTGATAAGAAAATAACATGTCAATTGACAATTTGTTCAAAACTCCTATTTTGGAAAGGGGGACAGGTTACCGGGGGACAGGTTACTGGGGGACATGTTACCCTGGGGTAACCTGTCCCCCTATTCCAAGAGCTATTTTTCATTTGAGATATCACCTTCCATTTGATCTTTTTTTTAAGAATGTACTGTATGATATACTTTGAACTTTCCCTCAAAGAATATCTATGTTAAAATATATTTTGAAATGTGTTCCTTTTTCAAGAAGATTCTTCAGTGGATATGTATGTTTTTATTTCTTTTTTTGTTCCCTTTTTAAGAAAGATCCTAGCACTTGAATATTTTTTACTATTAGAATAAATAAGAAATTGAAAATATTTTGGTAAATTTGTGCACAGATCATTGTTGACAACCTTTTAAGAGGTGGGACAGGTTACCCAGGCCTGGGTAACGTGTCCCCGGGGACAGGTTACCCCAGCTTGGGTAACATGTCCCCCCCCCACTACATACACATACACTCACTATAAATTTTCTAATAAGTGAATAACTAATTTGTAAAACAGTTTTGATATAAATGAGACTATCACACAGTTTTCAAATAAAGAAATGTATTTGCAAGTTTTGTTAAATAAATCCTCATTAACAACCTTTTTTGTGTGTTTTCACTGGGTCAACAGGCCTTGGTAACATGTTTCAGAGACAAGTGACCACAGCTTTGGAAATCTTACCCCCAAACAATTTGAAATATTGTTGAATAATTGAAAACATATGGCTTGATTTTTGCATACATCATAGCTGACAGCATTTTTTGGGGATGGGACAGGCTACCCCAGCTTGGGTAACGTGTCCCCCCCCTCCTACATGCAAAGAAAAAAATCATGCTTTTGAATAATTTTTCTAAAGACAAGATCATTCTTAGATATGTCCATTGTCATGATGACATTAAACAATATTTTTCAAAAAAAAAAAGTTTAATTATTATAATAATTATCATGAAAAATATAAAAATCCTTCCAAACTGAAACAGTTCGAAAAACAGATTAAAATCACATACAGATCAAAGGAAGAGACTTGTAACACATAGAATAAAAATTTCTTGGTAAAAGAAATGTGACTAAATATTGTTTTACAATATCTGTAGGGGGGGACAGGTTACCCCAGGGGGGGGACAGGTTACCCCGGCTGATTTCTAGGGTAACGTGTCCCCGGGGACAGGTTACCCCGGGGTAACGTGTCCCCGGGGACACGTTACCCAGGGGACAGGTTACCCTGGGACACCGGTACACAATAATGATCAGGTTATAAAACAATTATTCCATGGATAGATATTCGTGTAATAGTGAAAACTTTTGTCCTCGGTGTCGGTGAATGAAATTATGTATCTTTGCCCTTTGCCTTTAGCATCAGGCAACAGTTCAGAATGTCATCTCCTCCACCTCTGGACAATAGTTTTAACTGTTAAATGAAACCCCATTAAATAACTGTACATTGTTTTGGTGTAAGAACAATTAATCTTTCATTTTGTTAACAATAAAGAGAGAATAATTGTTAGTTTCAGTGTAAGATCAATATATATTCATTGAGTGAGCAACAAAAGCTATATTTTCATGAACGGTGGAATCGATCTTACTCAAAAAACAATTATTCTATAAATGAAACAAAATGTGAAATATGTAGGACATATTTTCGTAAAGTGCATCATTTTGCATGTGATCGCTATGCAATGTTCATTGTGACATCACTTATTTCGCCCTGCATTGATGAAGGCAGATAGGATGAAATGCACAAATGCAGGGTATAAGTTTTTAGCTCCACTGGCCGAAGGCCAGCGAGCTATTGTCATGGCTAGGTGTCCGTCGTGTGTCCGTCCATGCCTCCGTCCGTCCGTCCGTGCGTACGTGCGTGCGTAAACTTTTCTTTAAACATCTTCTCCTCCTGAACCAATGGGTGGATTTTGATGAAACTTGGCCAGAATGTTCCTTGGGTGACCCTCTTCTAAAGTTGTTCAAGAAATTTGGATTGACCCCCCAAATATGGGCGTGGCAGGGTGGGGCATATTGTGACCCCAAAATCTTTGAACGACATCTCCTCCTGAACCATTGAGCCGATTTCAATGAAACTTTACCAGAATGTTCCTTGGGTGACCCTCTTCTAAAGTTGTTCAAGAAATTTGGATTGACCCCCAAATATGGGTGTGGCAGGGCGGGGCTTATTTTGACCCCGAAATCTTTGAACGACTTCTCCCCATGAACCATTAGGCTAATTTAAATGAAACTTTACCAGAATGTTCCTTGGGTGAATGCTAGCTGTCAAACTCAGGGGTAAGTGACATGAAACCATATTTTGAAATGTTAACTGTCAATTTGCACTAGACACTCTGCTTTCTCTTATGATGCTAGCTGTCAAACTTTGTCGTGGGTGACATTTAATCATATGGTGTAATGCTACCTGTCAAATTTGCATTAGGTGATAACCTTGTGCTAACTCTTTAAATTCTATCTCTAAATCCTAAATCACACTTTGGTCTCCTACAATGCTCTCTGGCAAACTCAATGGTAAGTGACATTAAACTGTGTGCTGTAATGCTTGCTGTCAAATTGGGGTCATCACAATGCTTTCTCCGACAATGCTTGCTATCTTGCTCAGGGGTGAGGTATTGAATCATGTACTTTCTTCAATAATGCTAGCATTCAAACTCAAGGGTAGGTCATCAAACACTATGTCTGTTCCTTCAATGCTAGCTTTCGAATTCATGGGTAGGTCATCAAACAATATGTCTGTTCCTTCAATGCTAGCTTTCAAACTCAAGGGTAGGTCATCAAACACTATGTCTGTTCCTACAATGCTAGCTTTCGAATTCATGGGTAGGTCATCAAAAAATATGTCTGTCCCTACTATGCTAGCTTTCAAACTCAAGGGTAGGTCATCAAACACTATGTCTGTTCCTACAATGCTAGCTTTCAAACTTAAGGGTAGGTCATCAGGGTTGGCAATCGACTGGTCGATTGGAGTATTGACCAGACCGGTGGTCAATACTGGTTTTAACCGGTCAATACTGGTCGATTCTAGGACAAAATCCCCTCCGGACAAAATCCCCTCAACGGATTTTTGACATGGCAGACAGAATCCCCTCAGTCATTCTAACAACGCAGACATAATCACCTCAATCCGTTTTTTGAGGCGGACAGAATCCCCTCCATTAATTTGTTTGGGCGGACATAAGCCCCTTGGTCTGATTACCGAGGCGGACAATATCCCCTTAATCAAATCTACAAGGCAGAAATAATCCCCTCAATAGGCGGACACAATGAATGATCCACGAGACCCTAACGTTCGATTACTGAGACATATAAATAATAAATTTCTGTAAATGATCGCAAGAATTTGTTTTTCTTTTGCTATTATGACAAGTATTTATGTGGACTTGAACTGCCTTACGGACCTTATTTGCTCGACAATTTGACACCCATTTAACAACGATACGACTACATGCTGTAGTATAACATTTTATGATTTAATATTTAATTTACAAACCTCAGTGCACCCGTTACATAGTTGGCGTCAAAGTAATCTACCAAGCTGGTGAGGGAGTTTGGTACAATAGATCTCAAGTACTCCATTCCGGCCGGGATATTCTTTCAGGAAATATAGTCGTTTAAAGAATATAGAATAATTGACTTGATTGAAATAATTTATTTCTAAACTTAAACAATAAACATAGATCTATCTACTCGAACTATGAAGGGGATTCTGTCCGATTTTTATGTTACGACGAGGGGATATTGTCCGCCCTGTAGTTTTGAGTGAGGGGATAATGTCCGCCTCGGTAATCAGACCAAGGGGCTTATGTCCGCCCTAGCAAATTAATGAAGGGGATTCTGTCCGCCTCAAAAAACGAATTGAGGGGATTATGTCCGCGTTGTTAAAATGACCGAGGGGATTCTGTCCGCCATGTCAAAAAAACGTTGAGGGGATTTTGTCCGGAGGGGGATTTTGTCCGGTTACCATACTGGTCAATACCGGTCAATACTGGTTGATTGGTGGTCAATTGGTCATTTCATATACCCATCCCTTACTATCTAGCCATTATGTGCCATATTCTTGTATTATGTTAAAATAGATTAAATAACAAAGACAACAATAATTAGTGGTGTAGTAATATTAATGAAAGTAAAAAAGTTTTGAAAGGCTAAAAGCAATCTTGTCGATACAGTGGTTGATTGGTGGTCAATTAGTCATAAAGTCATTATACAGTATTAACTTACATAATACAAATGTAGTTGGTCAATGATATACTTTACTTCATTCATAAAAAACTAAATAACTATACAGTTAAAGAAATTATGGGAGTAATAGGAAAAATTTAAAGGCCAAAATATTTGGCAGTAAAACTGAATGACTGTTTATATATCTATTGGGATCTACCACGGACCAACACAGGTTATACTAATTGGGTCTGGACTGGCCTTGTGATTACATTGGTGTGTTTTAGACTCTTAGTTTTATCAATACACACTTACTGGTCATGGAGATGATGGTAATTGTGCTTGACATCTGATTGCAATTTGAAATGTGTTAAAGTTTGATAAGTGTGAATGTTTGGTCAACCTATGCCAGTTCAGGGTTTTCTTTAGAAGTGACATAATAGCCTTTACCATGATTGGTACCCCATGATCATAGCCAGCATATCAATAAACCAGTGTATCTGTATATAAACATTTATAATATACACTATATTTCATACAGTCATAAACACTTATTGACAACTCAATCTTATTTAGCCAACTAAAATATTTAATTAACCAGTATTGACCACCTTTTTAATGCAATCGACCAGTATTGACCAGTATTGACCACTTTGAGGAGTATTGACCGGGGCGGTTTTAACCAGTTAAAACCACCCGGTTAAAACCACCCCGGTCAATACTTGCCAACCCTGTAGGTCATCAAACAATATGTCTGTTCCTTCAATGCTAGCTTTCAAACTGAAGGGTAGGTCATCAAACAATATGTCTGTTCCTACAATGCTAGCTTTCAAACTGAAGGGTAGGTCATCAAACAATATGTCTGTTCCTACAATGCTAGCTTTCAAACTCATTGGTAGGTCATCACATAGACTTTTTTTCTTACAGTGCTGACACATTTGACATTGACAAATGTGCATGCATAACCAGTCATACACTTGTAGCAACTGATAAATGTACATACATAGCAAGTTATGCACTAATGGCTATGGATAAATGTGCATGCATAGCAAGTAATGCAATAATGGCTATTGATAAATGTGCATGCATAGCAAGTCATGCAATAATGGCTATTGATAAATGTGCTTGCATAGCATGTCATGAACTAATGGCTATTGATTAATGTGCTCGCATAGCAAGTCGATTGCTTATGGCTATCCATAAATGTGCATGCATAACAAGTCATGCAATAATAGCAATTGATAAATGTGCATGCATAACAAGTCATTTGCTAATAGCTATTGATAAATGTGAATACATAACAAGTCATGTACTAACGGCTATCCATAAGTGTGCATGTTTAACAAGTCATGGACTAATGGCTATCCATAAATTTGCATGTATAACAAGTCATGTACTAATAGCTCTCCATAAATGTGCATACATAACAAGTCATGTACTAATAACTCTCCATAAATGTGCATACATAACAAGTCATGTACTAATAACTCTCCTTAAATGTGCATACATAACAAGTCATGTACAAATGGCTATCCATAAGTGTGCATGTATAACCAGTCATTGACTAATGGCTATCCATAAATATGCATGTATAACAAGTCACGGACTAATGGCTATCCATAAATATGCATACATAACAAGTCATGGACTAATGGCTATCCATAAATGTGCATGTATAACAAGTCATGGACTAATGGCTATCCATAAATGTGCATGTATAACAAGTCATGGACTGATGATTTTTGATAAATGTCCATGCATTGCAAGTTAAGGCTATTGATAAAATGATAAACTTGTAAAATGAGTTTCTGTTACTTTCCAGTGATAGACATCCATATGTACAGGCTGTGATCAGACTACAGGATTTGTGGGCAGCAAGGTGCTTGTAAGTGAGTTTTTCAGCTGGATTCATAATTGCAGTGTAGCCTAGGGGCTAGGTTAAATTCCTATCATTTGCTTTTAAATTATACCCGATTTACCTATGGTAATAGACTCAGTGCCTATGTCAGAGCTCAATTTTTGAAAAACACCTTTTTGTGTCTTAGATTGGTCTATCTTATGGGATGATTTGTTGGAGTTTATTAGGTGAGCCAAAGTCAAGCCTGATAAATTATGAAACCAAGCCTAATAATCTTTACCTGTCTAAGACACCTAGTCAATTTTCCTATTAATTAGGATGTTGTTTAAAGTTAATTGAAGTAAAAATGAGAGTAATTTTTGCATGACTACTGGGGTATGATACAAAATGTGAAGATGGTATAATGTGACAGAATTCTCACATAATGTTGGATATGGTAGAAATCTCATTTTTAGCTCAGCTATTTTTCGGAGAAAACCCGGAGATATTACTAAAGCCTTCTTGTTTAGTCATTGTTCGAAAAATTTGACATTTTGTGATAACTTTTGAATGGTAAGTGATAGGACTTTCATATTTCACATGCTGATTACCTGTGACAATACCTTTCTGTTGCTACCAAGTTCAAGGTCATCATTGAAGGTCAAGGTCATTTTTTAAGGTCAAACTTGTGAAAAAAATACAAAAAATTTGAAATAATGTGATTACTTTTGAATGGTAAGTGATAGGGCCTTCATATTTCAAATGATGATTGCCTTAGACAAGCACTTTCTGTTGAAAACAAGTTCAAGGTTGCCAGTCAAGGTCAAGGTCCATTTTCAAGGTCAAATTTGTGAAGAAAAAAAGCAAAAACTTTGACATACGGGGTTACTTTTGAATGGTAAGTGTTAGGGCCTTCATATTTTACATGATGATTGCCTGGGACAAGCACTTCTGTTGGTACCAAATTCAAGATCATAAGTCAAGGTCATTTTTCAATGTCAAATTTAAGAAAAAAATGCAAAAACTTTGACATTTTAGTGATATCTCTGGTTCTACTGAAGGTATTGACTTGAAACTTGGCAAACATATTCACCATTAAAAGAGCAACCTTTCCTATCAAGGGGGATAATTTGAGAAGCCCCTTTTTCTACTTATTTTTTTTCACCATCCTTTAGTTTTTTTTTACCATCCAGCATTTACAGCCAAGCCATGATTAGATCACCCGACTTAGCTTTATCAAGTATCGGTCTACTTTATAAAGTTTTACAGGTCACAAATGTACAATTGATCAATTCAAGCGGGTGGATTATTTGTATGTTTCATCTTTTTCAGTAATCCATTTCTGTACTTAGACTTTATCTACTATAATTTTACATCAAGTGGGAAGGAGTTTCTTAAACATTGTAATTATGTTCATGGTATAGCTGAGGAGATCATTGCTAAAAGAAGACAAACTCTTGTAAGTGTATATCATTTGACTGTTGTCTTAAAGTCTTAAAGCAAACTAAAATAAACTCTTATTTTTTACATCTAACGCCTTTTTACGTGCCCGATGAAATGGGAAATTGATTTTGCATAGTTTTTAGATACAGTCAAACTTGTTTTAAGGGATCACAACAGGGACCATTCATTGCTGGTCTCTAAAAAGCTTGTAACAAGAATATTATTTACTTGATTGGCAGTAGCTAACATAGTTATAAAATTCTGGGACTAGAAAAACATGTGGCAGCCACCACAAACCTCACTACAACCACCAGCAGACATTGTGGGAATCAGGCTACCATTGTCCTACAACCTACAGTTTGATGTGGGAGAAGCTTAAGAAATTGCCCAAATTATTCTAAAAAGCATAAATATCATTGGACAAGGTCTTTCCCATCAGTGAATTAATTTTATGATGAACTCTATTTTAAAGACAAAAGTGTTAATTTTGGGAGGTTGTCAGAACCTAAATGAATGAATGAATGAAATGTTGTTTTAAATTGAATCAAGACAATGCAGTTAGAAGACTTCTCTCACTCAGACCAGTCTTTGGCCATAAATGTGCAGCCAAAGTTTTAATGAACATTTCAATTTGATCCAATTTTTCATAATTTTAGATGTTTCACCAACCAGTATATGTATTTATTTACCTGAATTTACTTGACCAATGTTATTTACAGAATTAAATAGGCTTTTAAGCACACTACACATTTTACAGAATTAAGACTTTGGTAGGCTTTTAGACTTTAATAAGTACAACTCAGAGAATATATATCTTTGCAATTCCACAACAGAAAATTGAGTGGCTACAAACAGAAATTTAGGGGCTAAAAAGTTAGCATGTTAATGATAACTATGCCTCTGACAGACAATTCAGTTTTAACAGTAGCTAAGTGTATGATTCCAGTAGTATGATAATAATGTATTGAGGTAGTTCATGGCATACTGCCAAGGTTCTGATCTCCTATTCAGCAACCTGTTTAGCTACCTTTTAACTAAGAGAATGCAACCAGGGATCGACACTTACACCAGTCCGCGGGCCGGAGACCTGTGGATTTTAGAGAGGACTGGTAGATGTTACAATACTACAGGTTCTTCAGGCCTGTAGATAATGGCAGTGATAAATCTGCTAAGGTTTGAAAAATAAATGTTTTTCAAAACTAAAATTTGTATTATTAAATGGAAAACATTGTAGAAAAAGAAGAAATTGCTTGTCAAAAGCATTTTTTTCTTTTCCAACAATGTTTTCCCTGCAATTTGTCCCTAAAATTGATAAAAATCAAACATGATTTTCATGTAGGACCTGTTGTTATCAGGGAGGACCTGGAATATTTAGGTCCTTTAACTTAAACAGTGGCAAAAGGTAGTTAGTGTCAAGCCCTGGCAACCTACTCAATAGAAGTCATTCACAATTAGAAGAGACATTTCAAAAGCATAGCTTTAAATATATTCTGTTTATTTGAAGAAAGTCCAATACAGTTAAACCTGTCTTAGTGGCCACCTGTATCCAGCAAGCAACCTGTATTAAGCAAGCGGTCACTGAGTTCCCAAATGAACCAAATGCACTGAAATTGACCTGTATTAAGCAAGCACTTGTCTTAAGCAAGCACTTTTTGAATGTCCCTTGGGTGCTTGCTTAAGACAGGTTTGACTGTATTTAATAAATTCATTGCACATGGTTCTATTAATAAATTTATGAATGCATTATTCATTTATCTAACCTCCATTAAAAAAATGTTCTTGTCTTACACCAGGAGGAAGAAGATACTGGAGACAATGCAAGAAAACTTGACTTTCTGGGTATTATATTGACTGCTAAAGATGAGGAAGGGGGAGGCCTAACTGACCTGGAAATTAGAAATGAGGTTGATACATTCTTATTTGAAGGTATATTAATTAGGGATGGGAATGAATAGCAAAATTAGTATTTGAATATTCGTTTTGGTTCATTTCAAAATTGCATATCTGAGTAATGGTTATTATATCCAGTTACAATTTCTTTTCATCGTTGAGGTTATTTTTATGCCCCCGTATCGAGAGATCGGGGGCATATTGTTTTACTCATGTCCGTCTGTCTGTCCATCTGTCTGTCCGTCCGTCTGTCCGAAAACTTAACCCGAAAACTTAACCTTTGCCTTATCGAGATATTGCTGTTATGGGGGCATTCGTGTTTCACAAACACATCTTGTTATCCCCCGCCGTTTTCGGCGAAGGGGATATAGTAATGCTCTCCGTCCCTCATTCCGTCATCCCGTCATTCCGTCCTTCCGTCACTAATCTTGTCCGGAGCATATCTCCTAAAGTATAATAGCTATCAACTTGAAACTTTATGGGTGGATAGATCTCATAGAGGGAGAAGTGCAGTGCACAAGAACTACAACTCTTGCTTGCATAATTTTGGAGTTATTGCCCTTTGTTATTTTTAAGACTTAGATTTTGTCCGGAGCATATCTCCTAAAGTATAATAGCTATCAACTTGAAACTTTATGGGTGGATAGATCTCATGGAGGAGAAGTGCAGTGCACAAGAACTACAACTCTTGCTTGCATAATTTTGGAGTTATTGCCCTTTGTTATTTTTAAGACTTAGATTTTGTCCGGAGCATATCTCCTAAAGTATAATAGCTATCAACTTGAAACTTTATGGGTGGATAGATCTCATGGAGGAGAAGTGCAGTGCACAAGAACTACAACTCTTGCTTGCATAATTTTGGAGTTATTGCCCTTGGTTATTTTCAAAGATCAAATGAAAAGCTAATTTTGGAACGTGTGCTTAAAACATTTCCTGATAATTATCAATGACATAAGGACATACAAAAAGTTCGCGTCGAAAAAAAACAAATTTAAAAGAACGATATTGACAAAAATACGACCGTGATTTATTGGAAAATTTTACCTGGCCAGAAATAAGTACACGCACATGCGCAATAGCTATGACGTCACCGCGAGGGATTCCCCGTTCTAGATAAACAAAGAGAGCATCGTAAATATGACCACTTTCAAATGAAACGAAGAAAAGTCTATCCTGTCACCCACTTATCCACATGTTCAACTGAGATAGTTTGAGCCCACTTGCTTTGAAGATGTAGTATCATCACAGTCTGAAGCCGAGTCAGAGATTTAGGGTGAAGAATTCGAGTCTGACCGGTACCCGATTCTGACAGCCCCAACGATCGAATCGGGAATATTAATAGCTCTCCGAGTCTAATCTATTGTGCAACATTTAATTTAAACCTGCCAATAAAATGGCTTTTAATGACATACCTGAGATATGTCACATGTTTTTGTGGAAAATTCAAGTTTCGTTGCCATATTTGTTGTTGTTTTTTGCTTTTACAACGCTCACTGGAAATCCCGATTGATCATTCTTGTCAATTAAAATATGGAAAAAAAGTGGTTGGCGTTGGGAACCATTTTTAAATACACAAAGATTAAAGATCTAAATTTCAAGCAGTTTGATTACACACTTTTAATTAATTTTCAAATAAGTCAATGACATCAAAATTTGATTATTTTATCCCTTTGCATGATAAGACAGTTGTCATCATGTTACAAAAACGGTGCAAAGAAAATTTTTATTCTAAAGATTACCACCAGAAAAGGCTATGAAATTATACAAATCGTTCTTTAGCCCCCAAAATGTTGCAAACGCAGCTGTATTAAAACTATATCTATGGCATTCTAGTCGCTTTGGAAGAATATAATGTATATCTAACCTATCCTGCGGTGTTCTCGAATTTCAATGCCGATTTGATCGTTTTTGGCATTATTCCACCAAACGCAATTTATCCTTGCGATCACAATTATCCATAATTCAACCTTCATTGACGACCTTTTTATTGTTCATTTGTTTTGTCACAGCTGTTTACGCTTTGTTTAAGTCTCATTTTTTTTAATAAATTAAATCAAAAGATATCACCTCAGACTCTTATACCATTGCAAGAATTAAAGATAAAGGAGAAGGATAAACAAGAGTCCTTTCATAAGCCGCAAATCACATGTGTAAGTGTCATAAAGATCGTCTTTTCTTACGCAACGTTCAATACCACGTGTCAAAGTTTCTTTGATCTGTCCGTGTCGATGCACCAATCAATTGTCCATGTCATATATTGATAAGTCCCTAGTCACAAGTGCGTGTCGCCTTTATTTTGGTCAATATACCGACTAGACTGGTTCTACTGTCGACTCATGTATTAGAAGGCTTTTATGATGGTCGACATTTGGACCTGTCTATATACAATTTTCATGACAATTTTCTTTGATCTATCCGTGACAATGCACCAATCAATTACCCATGTCACTGATTTATTTTTTTATGACGCATATATTTTCAAACTATCACGCAAAAAGCGAGAAATTTCAGTTGACACAATCTTAACTATCTCATACACAAAAAACACTTTTTCGACATGCTTCAAAACAGTGCAACTATAGATTTGAGAAAGCTGAAAATACAACGTTTCTCATGCCAAATCGATGTCAAGAGAAGAAATTGTAAAAACGGTCATTTTAATCAACCAAATTCTAAAAATCTATTCTTTATGAGGATAACAAAATCAGTACATAGTTTTGTGGCTTATTCCCTTTGTCTTATCCCATTTCGTCTACACTATAAAAATATTGGGTAAGATGAAAAATTCCCATTTGGTCTAAAGAAAGAAAGACAAATGACATCAATAATTTTTTTGTTCAGTAATTAACGTTCCATCCATTCGAAGATTCTTTCATCAACCAATTCATTTATTCATTCTTTCTTTTGTTCATTTATTCATTCCCTTATACTTTTGTATCTTGAGGACATTTTATTTCTTTAAGTTTTAAGTATTACTTCTTGCTACTGATGAAAATCATACACGAAATAGAGTTTACCCTGGCCCCTTCAACTATGCATAAAATAACGTCCCCTGACCCCAGGTTTTAATGCTCAGGAAAGCAAAATGGTGCAGTCTGACTCTAGGACATTTGAGTTGTCATGTCATTTAAATGCGTCAATGGTTATCAGAATAGAACAGAACAGATATTTTATTTAGAATATCGACTTGAACACATTATGGTTCATCGTCGAAATACAAAACATTGTACATGGCATACATGGGTATGAACATAATAAACAATATATGTGACAATGTATAAGTGGGAATAAAGGATTTCGTAGAGTTCCAGTTATAATAGTTCAAATAGTAACCGTATACAGTATATCGTCAACCCAGTTCAGAAACCCCGCAACCACGGCTTAATTCAAGCTGTAGTTCCGTATTCTCCAAACAAAACTGACGCAGCAATTGTGTTTTCTCCGAAAGGTAATCTCAAATGTTTAAGAGGATAATAATCGATCATTCATTTATGATATTATCAAAAGGGTGTCCAGCTATTGATATTAGTTAAGTTAAAACTGTCTCTTTAACACCTAAATTGATTGTCAATTAACACATTCCGACGATCGTATTGGCGATCGTAATTGGCGGTTTACTATTAATCTTCAATACTTGCTAGTCACGGGTTAACACCAAAACAATAATTGGTGAAATGGTGTTGATAAAGTTTTTTTCCATAGGAGATGGTGTTCGGTGAGTCTCTTCTATTTTTTTGGACTATTATCGTTTCATGCTTTCTCGCTTCTTTAGATTCCTACCCTGATCTAACGGGAACGAAAAGAGAGTAATTCCCGAAGTATTTAGGTTTGCGACATCCAGGGGCAACACAATAATGCAAAATTCAAGTACTTTTTCAAATGGAATTTATCATAAATCGATCTAAAATACGTAGCTGCTGACAAATTGTTTATTATGCCAGTATTATCTATCCCTCGCGGTGACGTCACATGCCTAAGTCACGTGACCGAGAACTTATCGAGGACCGGCTACAGGTGTGTTTATAGAAAATCGTGAAATTCACAGTTATAAAAAATCATTTTTTTATTCTGGATATTGCATGGTATTTAATTTTTACTTATGAATACATAAAGAAACGGTTGTAAACGCTTTTCATTTGACCTTTAAGACTTAGATTTTGTCCGGAGCATATCTCTTAAAGTATAATAGCTATCAACTTGAAACTTTATGGGTGGATAGATCTTATGGAGGAGAAGTGCAGTGCACAAGAACTACAACTCTTGCTTGCATAATTTTGGAGTTATTGCCCTTTGTTATTTTTAAGACTTAGATTTTGTCCGGAGCATATCTCCTAAAGTATAATAGCTATCAACTTGAAACTTTATGGGTGGATAGATCTCATAGAGGAGAAGTGCAGTGCACAAGAACTACAACTCTTGCTTGCATACTTTTTGAGTTATTGCCCTTTGTTATTTTTAAGACTTAGATTTTGTCCGGAGCATATCTCCTAAAGTATAATAGCTATCAACTTGAAACTTTATGGGTGGATAGATCTCATGGAGGAGAAGTGCAGTGCACAAGAACTACAACTCTTGCTTGCATAATTTTTGAGTTATTGCCCTTTGTTATTTTTAAGACTTAGATTTTGTCCGGAGCATATCTCCTAAAGTATAATAGCTATCAACTTGAAACTTTATGGGTGGATAGATCAGTCATGGATTTAAGTGTTCAGAATGGTCCCTTCAGAGGACCGAGATAAAATCAGTTCTCCTATTCACCGTTACGGTCAATATGGCATTCTTGGAGTGTTTAACAGCATGATAGCAATAAATTATTCCGGCCACTATAGATCAGTGATACTGATAATGTGTGTTCTTATCAGTGTTACAAATAAACTTTTATTCTACTGATTTTATATTTGCCAACACCAGAGCTTAACATATGGCTTGAGTACATGCATTGGATTAAATCTTGTAATATTTTAATCAAACTGCAATTAATCTTGTATTGAGTTATTATATTCATTTCAATTGAATTAAAGCGGCATTTCAAAGAGTACTCACAGCATAGGGCTTTGTTAAGAAAAAATGATTTTGAATGGCAGTGTTTGTCTCGATCTCTTTTAACTTTGAATTTGAATGGAATGGGGTGTTGGTAATACACTGTTACATATAATAACTTATTTACTAATCATATATTTTTACAAGTACATCGTAAGGAGTTTTAAATGCAGTCTTGCCAATTATTATCAGAGTTTCAGATTTGTCAAAACAGCACCATTTAATTTATTACAAAGCAACCTAACCGTTTGCATACTGTTCATTACAGAATCAACATACATTTTTTAACATTGGCTACAACTTCTTAGCTTGCCCGGGACAAAAGTCTTGGAAGTGCTATTGTAAAACCCTCATATGTCGGCTTTGGCGTCAACGTCGGTGTCGGAATCTTCATTTTGTTAAAGTTTTTTTTTATTTCTATCAATATTTATCCTATTTATCCTAGATAGGCTTTCATCCGAGAACAAGCTCCTTGACATTTCGACCTTGACCTTTTATGGACTTTTAAAAACTTTAACTAAAAACTTAAACCAAAAAAATTTTAACCCTGCTTATATTCTCTGAATGTTTTATCTCAGTACACCGTTCCTTCATACACACACACTCACTATGTGATAGGCTTTCATCAGAGACCAAGCTGACATTTTGACCTTGAGCTTTATGGACTTAATACTCTAACCAAAAACATAAACCAAAATTTAAACAAAAAATCTTTAACCTTGCTCACATAATTCTGAATATTTTACCTCGGGATATCATTCCTTTGTAAACACACTCACTAGCTAATAGGCTTTAACCAGAGATTAAGCTCCTTGACATTTTGACCTTGGTCTTTTATGGACTTTGGCAAAACTTTAACAAAATTTTTTAATCTTGCTTATATTTTCTTAATGCCTTTACCTAGGGACATCAGAACCTCGTACACACACTCACCAGGTGATAGGCTTTCACCCTTTCACCTGTAACCAAAGTCCTTGACAATTTGACATTGACATTTTTTGTACTTTTAAAAAAATAACAAAAAAGAACGAAACTTAACCTTGCTTATACTCTCTGAGTGCTGTAACTTTGATCGTTGGTCAAGTGCTGTTTGTGACAAGCAGCAGTTTGGGTGAGCTATGTTGCTTTCATATTTTACATTGTGATCGCTTGGGACTTGGCCTTTCGGAAGGCACCACCTTCAAGACCATTTGTCAAGGTCAAGGTAGCTTTATTAGGTCAAAACTAACCTAAACAAAACTAACCTTTGTCATAACCTTTGATTGTAAAGTCACAGAGCCTTGAAATTTCACATGTGTATTGCTCATGACAGAACATGTACATGCATAACAAAGTCAAGGTCATTCATCAAGGTCAAGGTCATTTAGTGAAGTGAACTCATTGTTGTCATCAAAATTTTAATGGTTGGTAAAACTTTTGATTGGTAAAACACTTACTGTCGAAAATTGGTTTTAAGCAACAATTTTAGACAAACAAAAGACTTACATTTCCTTATTCATGTATCAAGCCAATGGTCTGAAAAAGTGGCAGTTGCGGGGGCATTCGTGTTTAACAAGTTTTACACATATTGTTAGGAATGTACCTTATTCCATGATATGATTATTGTTTTTAGCTCCACTGGGTTAAGTCCAGCGGAGATTATGATGTGGAGAGTCGTCAGTCGTAAGTCTGTATTCTCCGTGTGCCAGTGCATAAACTTTTTACTATAACATCTTCTTTGAAACTACTAGGTAGAATGTCACCAAATTGCACAGGAATGATCCCTGGGACATGCCCTCTCAGATTCCTTCAGGGAATTGTGATAAGGTTGATACCTTGTGTGCTATGGGCCGATGAGTCACCAAAAAGGGGCACCAATTGTGAACTATAAAAAAAATCTTTTCTGAAACTACCAATCAGAATTCAACAAAACTTTTCAGAAATAATCCTCTGAACATGCTCTTACAGATTCCTTCCTTAAATTTGGATCCAGTTGATATTTTTGGCGCTATGGGCTATCACCAAAATAGGGGACTGCAATGGTGAAATATGAAAAAAAAATCTTCTTCTCTGAAACTACTGGTCAGAATTTAACCAAACTCTTATATGGCCGATAGGTTGTTTGAGTTTTTACTGCCATAATATTCTATGTTCAAAACGATAGAAGATATCGGTTTCTCAAACCTCACTCATGCTGGATGTCCTTATCGTTCTCTTCCTTACATATCAGAAAATTTACTTATACATTTAACCCATTTTTATATGAAATCCACATGGAGTAGGGTAGTCAGTGAGCATAATAAGTTGATCACAGATTTCTCAAAGAGTCGATGGAGCGGTTTCAGGCTCGCATGGGCATCTGGTAATTTTTAAGAATATACAATTAGGTTTTCAATAGTGTGATAAGGTTTTAGATTCATTCATGAATTCTAAAAAAAACTAGAACTTGTCAAAGAATGTGACTTAATACCCCCGCAAGTGCGATACTTTGACAGGAGAGGCAAAAAATGCCTCAAATATAAAAAAATGAAGGAGGAGTTTGCAACACAAGATTTTTGTTGTACATGTGTACAAAAAAGTCTAAGTTGAAGGACAGATAATTCTTGAAGCTGGAAAACTTCAAAATTGGGTCTTGCAAAACTTATACATGTGAACAATGTTTGTGTTAAAAATCATAACTATTGAATGAAAAACTGAAGGAGGAGTTTGGGACACAAAATTATCAGTACATTGTTACAAATAAGAAAAAATGTCCAAGTTCAAGGGAGGATATTTCATGAACCAGGGGGAGTTGAGTCTTGACATTTGCATCTTGCAAAACATCAACTTGTGCTCAATGTTTGTATAAAGATTCATTTCTAATGAATTCTAACTGAAGGAGGAGTTTGAGACACAAAATAATCAGCACATAGTAAAAAATAGGAAAAAAATGTCTACGTTCAAGGGGAGATAATTCATAAACCAGGGGGAGTTGAGACTTGAAAATTGCGTCTTGCAAAACTTCAACTGATGTTCAGTTTTTGTATTAAAAATCATAACTATTGAATGAAAACCGAAGGAAGAGTTTGCGACACAAAATTATAAGTAAAAAGTTACAAATAGGAAAAAAATGTCTAAGTTCCAGGGGAGATAATTCATGAACCAAGGGGAGTTGAAACTTGAAAATTGTGTCTTGCAAAATTTAACCTTGTGATCAATTTTTGTATGAAGTTTCATAATATTGAATGTAAACTGAAGGAGGAGTTCGCGACACAAAATTACTAGTAAAAATGTCCAGGGACGGACAGACAGACAGACAGACAGACAGATGAACGGACAGACAGACAGGCATGCTGATTCCAGTATACCCCCGAAAACATTCGTTTTGGGGGGGGGTATAAAAACTCTTTGTCTTTTAAAACTTAATTTGTAAAAGTCATAAACATAAATATCATAAATCATAAATAAATTTCAAGCAGTTTAACTCTTAATCTTACTGTTTCCGTCATATTTTGAAGAATCTTTTTAATTTATACGCAAACTGAATTTCCTGTTGAATATTGTTGAATTTAGATAGGTGTAGAATTATGAATTTTGTATAATAAATATGGGTTAGGCAGCTGAAATTACCGAGTGACGTCTTTTAATGTTCTGTTTAAAATGACATAAAACCTCACATAGAAAAATATTGTTTGTTCAATGGTAAACAAATATACAACAACAAAAAATTACTAGAACTTTTCTTTTTGTAACAGGTATAATAATTTATCAAAAAAAATCTCCTTTTTAACAGATATTTATATCTGATGTCTAGAAATGGATTTGCAAACGAATGCTTGAACGGAAAAGGGTTAATACAGTTTTAGTAATAACGATATATATGTGTGTTTATTGCCAGATAACCAATTTAATTCTATACATGTACAAGACAAAATTCTGATGCAATGCATCAAAGTAGGCCGCAAATTATTTTGTAATCATCAATGAATAATGTATTTTTTTTTTATAAATACATTTTTTTGCAAACAATACCTATCTAGATTTTAAAGATTTTAACAACAATAATGGCCCTACTTTAGCATTCACACCCGGCTAAAATACACTAAAGAGTACATTATTTCAAAATAGGCACAATGAATAACACATGATTGTAAAGAGATTGCCTTTTTTAGCTTGTCTGTTTTCTAAGAAAACTTGAGGTATGGAGATCACTTTAGCGGCATTGGCATTGTTGTTGTTGACCTGTTGTTATTGAAGATATCTTCATTAATTTTAGCATGTATGTTCACTATCTCAAGAGCTATCCAGACAATCAAGGGGGGGCAACTCTGAAAAGGGTTTTTGTAAGAGTCCCTTTTTCCACCCAGCTTTTTGTATTATCCAGCACCTGCAGCCAAGCACAGCCAAGGGTTGCACCCATAGGCGGTGCTCTTGTTAGAATAATATATTCACTCAACCTTCATGCTGATGTATGCGGAGTTATCCGAAGAAATGAGAATAAAGAAAGGCAATACAAACTAGTACTAAGACTGCACCTATTCGAAGTAAAAGGACCTACTTCGGTTTTCCCAAAATAGTTTGATTAGAAAAAGCGATATGCTCCTTGTCGCATTGTTTTAATGCTTGAATAACAGTAACTGGCTTGAAATTATGTTATGCTAAGTGCCAGACAACTGCTACATATCACACACAGGATTAGATTAATTAAGGTAGAAACATTTATTCTCTAGACCGGAGCTTTGATATAAGTCATCACACACTTTTGTACCAAAAGTATTTCGAGTGTAATTGTGCACAATGAAGTGAAGTATTGTGGGGTTTTTTAAGCCGCAAAAATGCCATTTAACCATGTGTTTAACAAGACCAAAACAGACAGGAGTGTAACCATAGATGTATCTCCTGTGAGAATCACTTTGATGTAAAAAGAAATGCAGAAAACGGGGGGAAAGAGAGTAAAAACTAGGTCAAACATGTCTGAGTGATCAGTCATTTTAATGAAATGTGCAATATTTGTAAAATCAAGTTCATAACCAAAATCCCTGATTTTATTGCTCAATAATTTACATTACAAAACAGTTTTTGAAAAACTGTTGTTTGGTCTAGGCTGCATTATACAGTTTTCTATGTTTTGAATAAAAACATTGGACAGGTTTTATAATAATGTATCCCTAACCCCCCATGGTCATATTCAAAACGCATTCATACTGGTAGGCCGCTTCTGCGGCCTACCAATAAAACATGGTAGTTCAACTGATAAAAGTATCCAAGTTGATTTATTATAAGATTGCCAGGGTTGCTTGTGTAGCTCAAATTACACATAGGGCTTATCAGTAAACATACCATGAAGAAATAGCCGGTCTCCTGGGGATGATTTGAGGGTCAGTTTGTTTACTTAATAGACCATGGAAAATTCATTTACAGTTACTTTCTCCAGCAGATTTCTGGCCTGGAGTCACTTAAATCCAAGACTGAGATCTCATGGAGGAGAAGTGCAGTGCACAAGAACTTCAACTCTTGCTTGCATAATTTTGGAGTTACTGCCCTTTGTTATTTTTAAGACTTAGATTTTGTCCGGAGCATATCTCCTAAAGAATAATAGCTATCAACTTGAAACTTTATGGGTGGATAGATCTCATACAGGAGAAGTGCAGTGCACAAGAACTACAACCTTTGCTTGCATAATTTTGGAGTTATTGCCCTTTGTTATTTTTAAGACTTAGATTTTGTCCGCAGCATATCTCCTAAATTATTAAAGCTATCAACTTGAAACTTTATGGGTGAATAGATCTCATGCAGGAGAAGTGCAGTGCACAAGAACTACAACTCTGGCTTGCATAATTTTGGAGTTACTGCCCTTTGTTATTTGACATATTTGAAATGATGTTTTCTATGGCTTTACACATATCTCAGACTTCGACTGAAAAAGATTTGAGTGATAGATTACTTTCACAGCAAAATGTAGGTACTAAGTTCTTACATTGTAACCTTCAATGCTATGTGCTGCAGAAGTTAGAACTGTGGAAGACAAATAATGTAAATCTTGTGGCATTTTATTTGTATTATCTGAATTAATTGGTTTGAGTTTTTTAGCTTCTGCTTATGATGTTTTCAACATTAAAACATATAGCCAAAGTAAAGACAGGAAAGATGTTTATGCTTTCAGGTCATGATACAACTACCTCTAGTACAAGTTTTATCTTAACCAGTCTGGCCCAACATCCGTCTATACAGGCCAAATGTCAGGCAGAAATTGATTCAATACTTGATGGGAGAGAATCAGATCATATTGAATGGTATGTACCTCTTTAATGCTTTCTGGTGTTTTCGTGTTTAGACCAGTGAAATACCTTTATGTTAATACCTTAACATTGTAAAAGACCCACCAATACATAATCTGTCTTATAAAAAAAGAACTTTTTCTACTTAGAACCAGTACATATATAAATTGCAAAACTGCATTCCAAATAAGGTTTAGCCTACACTAAAAATCAGCTTTTCTTTCAATCTTTCTTCAATTTCCTTATAAACTTCCATATCTGACTGAGTTTTTCATTGATAGATATAAGAAAGCCTGTGAAGCAATACAGGCCCTCTTGGGCCTCTTGTTGATAAAAAAAATCTCATTACGTGAGTCCACAAAATATTATTGGACCAAAAATGAAACTTTCAAGGGATGATTGTAGGATCATAAGGAAGGTTCCTATATAAACAGGGTTGATCTTTTAGATTTGACAGAAAATCGGGGCATTGGAGATATTTGCACAAAATATTCTAGTTTGTGGGTTAAAGTACATGAATATTATCGCATTATCTTGAAACTTTCAAGTTGGGTTGCAGGAGTATGAGAAATGATCTTTTAAGATAAAAAAAAGCTCATCATTCAACCAAAATATTGGTCAGAATAATTGTCCTGATGAAATTGAGGTCAAATTTGTAATTGGACCAAGTGGGGTCAAAATGAGTTCTTAAGGTCAAATCTTAGAAAAATTTGTAGACATCCTAAAAGCAATATTTTTTGCTCAATCATCCTGAAAATTTGTCTGAATGACTGCCATGAAGAAATCTAGGTTAAGTTTGATATTGGGTCAAGTGGGGTCAAGAATGAGGACACAGGGTCAAATGTAAGATAAACCTTGTAGACACTCTAAAGGCAATATTTTTGGCTCAATCAACCTGGAAATTGGTCAGAATAATTGTCTTGATGAAATCTCAGATGAGTTTAAAATTGGGTAAAGTAGGGTAATAAATGAAGTCACTGGGTCAAATATTGGAAAACCTTGTAGACACTCTTGAAGCTATATTTTTAGCTCTATCAACTTGGAAGTTGGTCAGAATGATTGTCTTAATGAAATCTAGGTTAAAGTTTGAAATTGGGTCAAGTGGTGTCAAAACTGAGGTAATGGGGTCAAATTTATAAAAACCTTGTAGACACTCTAGAAGCCATATGTTTTGCTCAATCAACATGAAACTTGGTCAGAATGACTGTCTTGATGAAATCTAGGTCACAGGTCAAATCTTAGAAAAACCCTGTAGACTTTAGAGGCCTTAATTTTTGCCCAATCGTCCTGAGAATTAGTCACATTTATTGTCCTTTTAAAATCTCAGATGAAATCTCAGTCTGGTTTGAATTTGGGTCAAGTGTGGTTAAAAACTAAGTTAAGAGATCAGATCTTTAGACTGTTAACTCAGGTGAGGGATTTAGGGCCACTTTGGCCCTCTTGTTTTGCGCAAAATATCAAAACTATTTCCGAAAATTTTCACACAAATTTTCTTGAAGTTTTTACAGGACAAAACTAAGGTTTCAAGTAAGGTTCTGTTTGAAAATTAAATGAAAACACAGGATAAAGAACCCTAACAAAACTTTTAAGGGAGAAAAGGCACCCGGTTATTTGCACTTTACAGTTCCTCCTTAAAGCAATAAAGTTTCTAAAATATCATTTTGAACTGAGCAAAATCTTGATGGTCAGTAGAGCGTCTCAGGTCTTCATGGGCCTCTTATTGATTATCTTTCAGGAAAGATTTGAACAAGTTAGAATACCTCAGTCAATGTATAAAAGAAGGCTTACGACTGCATACACCCATATTTTTCTTACAAAGAATGATAAGTGAAGACATGGAAATTGATGGATACCACATACCAGCTTGGACCAATGTTGCTATTGCTGTTTATGAATTGCATCATAATGAAACAGTGTGGGGAGAAGATCATATGGAGTTCAAACCTGAACGATTTTCACCAGAGAATACCGCTAAAATGCACCCATTTCAGTTCATCCCATTTAGTGCTGGACAAAGGTAATTAATGAGTAATTAAAGTTTACTTCATCCACTGACTAAAATACAGTAGCAGAGGTACCGTATTTCTCTTAATTAATGCTCCAGGGAGCTATACATAACAAGGTCAGGGAGCTTTTATTTACTATGTATTTTCTGATTTAAAAAATCATTAAAATTGATGTCTTTAAGGCCCTTTTTCCTTTCATTTGAGGTGAATTTCCTCTAATCAGTTATACTTTGAGGTTTCTTTAAAACAACCATTTATATGATTGTTTAGAGGAAATTCACTTCAAAAAAAGAGAAGAAGTCTCAAAAAGATCCTAAATTTTAAGCATTTGAAGTGGATTTTCTTAGTAAAAAATGTAGGTGTGCCACTATTGGGGAGGGTTCTATTATCAGAGGAAAAACGGTACAATAAGAAAGCAAAATGTAACTCAAAGCTCATTATTTCTCAACAAAACCCTACATTGTTGGTACTCATCTGATTTATCTCAACGAGGTGATTAAAATGAGTACCCACAACAAAGGGGTTGTCCTAATTTTGTTGAAAAAAAAATATCTAAAGTCCATTTTACCCTCTCTATCTGCAGCTCTGCATAAGTGTATTTGTGACCTGTCATGCAAAAAGGGACCATTTGGAAACTCTGTAGAATAAATATTTGAAAAGAAGATTGGGTCCAGCTTACCTCAACAAGTGGATAGCATTTTAAAAATTCTTTCACATGAAAGAATATCGATCATTCTAAATTGAGAAAATATACAAAGTGAAAAAGTTTCGATCCTAGTCAGTCTGCGCAGTCCACGCAGTCTGACATAGGTCGACACTTTATGCACTACCCAGATGGTCCCTTTTGGCCTGACAAGTCACATTTGTATGTTGTGTTTGTTGTCCATGTTTGTTAGTGTGTATCTTTTGAAAATCTCTTACTTAGAACTGTTGAATATATTTCTTACCATAATTCACAGGAATTATCCTTGGGCATATAAATCTTGTTTATAAAAACTTGTAAATATTATCTTTTATGTATTCATTCTTCTGTTTGTCAAAACTCTAACAACTAAATATGCCCCTCCAGTCTAAAAAAGGCTACAGACCAGCCCTGCATTCAGGATGAAAACGTTAGTGAAGGGCTTTCGAGAAGATGCCCCACTTTGCACATATGGGCAAGTGCAAAGCGGGGCATCTTCTCAAAGCGCTTGCAAAACGCTTTTACATCCTGAACACAGGGCTGGTGTTCATATTTGGAATGAATTTTTTTCAAAAGAACTTCCATCTAATAATTGTCATTTGATGATGGTCTATGTCAATACTTTAATCCATAATTGGAAAACATTAAGCTTTGTATGGGTCTTTTTATTTTGTTTTGAAAAAAAAAGTTTTATTACAAACTCTGAATTGAAAGGGTCAAACAGGTGAAGTTAGCCAAGATCAGACTGTCATGAAAGTAGGTTGGTTAATCTTTGTCTATGCCTCTTGCTATAATAGGAATATCACAGGTGAGACCAGGGTTAAAATCAGGCAGTCCATCCATGGTTGTTGATGTGCATGGGTTCATCTTAAGGGGGCCACATCAAATCAGAGTTGTAAGTGCATTGGACTGTCAATTATAAGGTCTCCAGTTTGATACCCAATGGTGGTGTTCGGCCTTTCCGACAATTGTCTCCAATGGGTTGATAATGGTAAACCTATGTGGGATAGCCACTGGGAGCTATAGAAGGATGAAATGGTAGTACTGGTGTGAAAATACCAGGAATCTATTTTCAAGTTCTTCAGTAGCTGCTGACTGAAAAATTGTTTATATCAGCGTTAAACCCAGTTCAAGCATCTTAAGCTTTAACCCATACATCTTGGAGTATCCATGAATTTCAATTAACTTTTGCTGAAATGATACTACAGGACCATGCAGTATAAATGTGTATTAAGCGACCACTTACAGGACCACCAAAAAGTGGTTGTTAAAGAGAATGGTCACTTATAACACATTTTGTTGGAAACATATTTCTGATTGACTTGTGTATGTAATAAAACATTTCTGATTGAATGTGTATGTAATTGCGCATTTCCCAATAATTCTGTGTTGTTAAAACTCTACAATCGTCTCATTGGGACAATATGTTTTAACAACATGGGATTGATTTACAATAAGTTTTAGACCAATAGAATCTACATTTTAAAATATTTCGTTTCAAAGAAGGGGACTTTGAAAATGGTCGCTGAATAAAAAAAATAGTGGCTTTGGTGACTTAAAAGATGATGTTACTCGAGCAAGATGGACTGTCTAAGTGGCCCAGTATACTCTGAGGTCTGTGGTTGATGCCCAACTATTGCCCGGTAGGTTTATGGGCAAAACACTTTAAAGCCAGCCCCAGTTCACAAAGCTGTAGAATTGGGTAGCAGTGGCTTTAAACTACTGCCTCTCTGTCTCGTGAAAACATCAGGGTTGAGTGTTCGATAGAGACTCTATAAGCTTAAGCTTTCATTGCAATCCAACTAAAATAAATGAGTATAAACTAAGATGGACTGTACATTGGATGTCAAAGCCTAACTTTACAATATTCGTGTCTGCTCTCATGATGTTAATATTGATATATTTTTTTTCCCCAGGAACTGCATTGGACAAAACTTTGCCATGAATGAAATAAAAGTAATAGTTGCAAGGACTTTACACAGGTATGAAAAGTTAGTTACATGTACTATGTCTGACTGTGTAATTGTTTGCTGATCGAAAAAATACAAATCTGTAAAAAGTAATAAATTCTGGAGTAGATCATTCTTCTTGACATTACATAGGTGCAAAGCAAATCTGATTAACAATTTCATTTCTGTGAGATGACTATGTGGACTCAAAAGCACCACCATTGGATGTCTGATGCTTTACTTTTGAGTGCTTGTCAGGGTTTAAAAGATAAAATAAAAGTTTCAAAGACTTAAAGCAAAAAAAAATGTATTGAAGTCTTTCCAATATAATCGCTCTTTTTCTTGTCTTTCCAAAAATAGCTATGGAAAACATTGAGGAACCTTCTTCATTATCTACGATGTTTTTTTCCATCTAAAAAGACAATGATGTTTTATCTACTAAAAATTGTTGTCTTCAATGCCTTTGAATTGCAACCAGTCCAAATTTTGTTGTTTAGTTGAAGAGATAAAAGTACTTTTAAATTTCATGGAGGAATGAAACTTAAAGCCTAATTACACTGTATGGATATGCAAAACGGATGCATACTCAAGTGTGATTAGGTTTTTAGTTTTATATCATCATACAAGCAACAATGTTTTCTCAGTGAAAAGATAATTAAAATTTCATCAACTTATAATTGTTTGGAAGAGTCTAAAAAATTGTTGTCAGGTTATTGGTAAACATAGATTTTCTATTGAGGCTAACAACATGGCTTAATTTCTTTTGTACCATTTGTTGGAGACCAAACGTCATATCTAAAGCTTGACCCTGCACTGATGAATCAGAGGTATTTTATTAAGTTATTGTCTGTCTATCTTTCTTTTTGTCAAACTATTTGCGAAACGTAACAAAAAGGCTTAACATAAATTGCCAACAACTTTAAGCTTATAGAAGATATGATGTGTTTATTTTACATGATGATAGTTCTTACCAATTCACATCTGCATATTCCCATAGGGGTCCAAATTCACCCCCCTACTACCATATGGACAAATATTATAGTGCATAATATTGGTCTATATGGTTGTAGGGGTTTGAATTGGGACCCCAATACAGATTCCAAGCTCAAGGCGATGTGAAGGTTGAAAGTTCAAGGTCATATCTCAAGGTCAAGTTGTTCCAAAAAGTAACTTAAAAAGAAAAAAAATCAATTTCTCTAAGTCTATTTCAAGGGGTCAGTGCAACACTATTGTAAGTGCCTATAAATATATAGGCACTTACAATAGTGTTGCACTGACCCCTCAATTTAGAAATATAGTAAATACTCTTTCTTACTCTTCTTCAGGTACAGTCTGTCAGTGGTACCAGACCAAAAGATAGAAAAGCTAATGGGGATAGTAATGAGGACAAAGAATGGAGTCTTTTTGAATGCCACACCTAGATAAAGCCAATTAACTCATTGCAAGGAGACAAAACCAACTACAACTGCTGATCATGACATTTTCTTGCTGTACACATTGCTTTGGCAGACATGCAGTCTCATCTTAGCCTAATCTGTATGCTAGCTTGGTGTACTTATATATTGGTAGACAACCTTTGGACAATCCAGAAGGATCAAAATATCCCCAAAGTTAGCAATTTGTATATTTAAAGTCAGAAGGAGAAGCATTATTGAACCAAAAGCTTGATTCAAACTTAACTTCAACCTAAACCCTTTCCTGTACAATAATGGTATATACCATTCCTGTGATTTAAGCTTTATAAAATATTGCGGAAAAAGACGAAATTGCTCATAACAAACAATTTCTTCTTTTTCCACAATATTTTCCACCATATTGACATCATATGGTTTCAGAATTAGCTAGTTTGAAGTTGAGAAAAAAGGAACCAGTTAAAAAGAATCAAAAACAAATTTTAGGAATGTTAATTGAAGTGAAAGTATGAGGAATTGAAATATTTTCAGGAGATGTGAAATCACTTGTTGGGGATCTAGTGATAATAAAGATTCCTTTGCAATTGTATAGAATCCTACCAGATCTGGATTATGGAAGTTTTCTTTACAAAATTTAAGCTTGCCCCTCTCTACTCAGGTGTATAAATGGGTTCCTGTGAAAGTTGTAAGTCTAAGTACCGTGGCACATGAAGGCACTGTGTGTAAACAGCCGACGTGTAATTCAATGACGGAGGTTTACATTTTAAAGTCACATGATAATCTAAAGGCCCGGTCACACAGCCTTCCACGAGTCGATCACGTGTTATTTTGTCAATTTTTTCATTTTTTTTTCTACACGCGCTGAAAAATCAGCAAAATTTTCTCAAACGTGCTAGACACGCGAATCACAAGTGGACCAAACACGCGCGTGTGCTCCGCGCGCCCATTTCGTGTCCACCACGATTCCTCCGTGTGTGAGCGCTTGTGGTCAGAAAATGGTGTCACAAGTGATCACACGCAGCGCGTATGTATCACTTGTGCTCCGCGTGTGATGCGTGTGCTCCAAGTGTGTACCGCATGTGCTACGCGTGTGAGTCACGTGCCGATCACTTGTGCTCCGCTTGCCGCCCGCGTGTATCAAAGCCGCCGCGCCAGGTGTTCTGAGACAGAGAGCCAGTCAGACAATGTGCTCGAAGACCTCGAGAGGGAGGCAGCAGAGCTTGGATCAGCCAACTATAGTTCCAAGCACAGGAACAGGAGGAGGAAGGAGGACGAGAGTTGGGATGCCTGAACATCTTAAAAAATCTTCAGACCAACCAAACACTTCTTGAAAAGCTGATGGAAAAATGATCGAGGACAAAAAGAGGGGGAAGAGCCAGCATGAACCCTTCATAAGCTATGTTACCCAGACTCTCAGGCCTTGCAGTCTTTAAGACTTCAACAATATCAGAGCTCGTATCGGATATACTGAAACAGATAAAGGCTCAACCGAGGGAATCAAGTGTGTTGAATTCTGCTGATAGACCCCAAGCTCTCACTTCGGCTCCTCCAACCTGCACAGCCGCCTCCTCTGGACAGTACCATCAGTACCCTAACAGTACCCTCAACATCAGCAGTACTTCCAGCCACAGCCAGACTATGATGTAGTCACTGTTGGTTCCTTGTAGGTTCTCAGGTCTTGTATCATCCAGATTCTTCCCTCGATGCCATGCACCAGGCACCAGGGCTCCATCAGGGCATTCAATGTCAAGTCCGTTTTTGCATGCTTCGTGCGCATCAGGTTGTTGAGGACCACACATGACTTGACAATGAGCCTAACCGTGTCTGGTTTGTGCATCATTGATGAAGTAACACCTGGAATCTGTTGGCAAGAATGTCAAAGGCATTTTCAACCACTCTTCTTGCTCTTGACAATCTGTAGTTGAAGATTTTTTGTTTTATTGATAGTTGTCCGTTCCCAAAGGGCTTCATCATATAGCTTCTCAATCCAAATGCATCGCATTGTGTTTGCCGTCTATAGCTCCAAACACACGAGGAAGATTCCACCTGTTCAGCCAATCGTCTGTAATTTGTTGCCTCTGTTGGGGGGGGGGGGGTCTGGAGGTGCCAGCATCTCCTCAAGATATACACCCCCCTTACACATACTGTCACAAACTTCACGAACAATGAGGCTTATGGTGTTGTGTGGGACACGCCTGCCGTACTGCATCTCCCAGTATTTCGAGCCTGACGCAAGGTGCCTGAAGGTGATGGCCACCTTTAAGCCTGTGTCCAAAGGAGCTCGCCAATTGGATGTCTCCTTCGTCATTGTTGGTGTCAGCCTTTCCACCAGTTCATTAAACATCACCGGAGGCATTCTCATAAAGTTTTTGAAGGCACGGGGGTCCTCGTTTCTCATCTCTACCACCAGCTGTGGCCTGCTGTTGATCCATTGGCGCATCCATATGGCTCTGACTCTTCTTCGTCTTCTCCTCACTCTTCTTCTTGCATCCAGGGCTTGCTGAATCTGAAGAAGCTGGTCCTGATGTTGCTGCAACAGCATTACAATGCGCCGGATCCATGTTGCCTCTTCAACATCTTGATAACAACTGATGAAAAAAGGCCATTACGCGTTTTTTTTTATAGCAGAAATAACATGTGCTACACACGCAATCACACGAAGAAATTTAGCGTATGCCCGCGAGTGGCCACTTGTCGTCCACTTGTGATCCGCGAGTGTACCGTGTGTTATCGCGTTTGGTCCGCGTTTGTGCTGCGTTTACACCACTTGTGCGACACGCCGTGGCCGTCGCTCCTAATTTTTGTGCTGCCCAAAAATAAATTCGGGCTCCGAGCGCGTGTAAAATTTTTCGCGCGTGTGCGCACTTGTTATTCGCGAGTCCTCCACGTTTCATTCACGTTTCATTCACTTGTGACCGCGTTTACTTCGCGTTTGACAAATTTTCTTTGCGATATACTCGTGATCAACTGGCGAAAGGCTGTGTGACCGGGCCTTAAGACATAGAACTAGACTATGAAATTTCAAACTTTAAGCTTACAATCCGTCATATTCAGAAAATTTCAGTGCTTCACAAGCAAAGATTTGGGAATAAATTTTGGAAAATGGAAAAAAAATGTTTGAACATGTAATGACTTTTAACAAGCAATTTCTTCATTTTCTACAATGTTTTCTACCCTGTATGTCCAGTTTTCACCATTCAATGAAATTTAAATAGTTTTCTTAAGCTATCTTTCAATTCTGACCACTAAAAAGGTGTTGTGAGATAGATGATTAGATGAACTGTTTTCTGTATTCTCTTACAAATCCAGGGTTCAGTGCAAGACTGTACTAAGTGTATTTTCAATGTATTTACGCATAGTACAGTCTTGCACTTAACCCTTGAAAAGCACATTGAATTTTGCTGTCTGGTTGTGAGTTACCTGTATTGTGCAGGTATGAGTTGTGCAAAGTAGCCATTGAACTACTGTAAACCTAGAAATGATTTCGCGTAATTTAAGTTTGCGTGATTCGGAGGAAGCATGTAAATGTGAACTTAAAACGCCGAGAATAGCACACCTAACATGAAAATGTGAACTTTAATCGCATTTGCAAGTTTTCTTCAAAGGAACTTACTAGTAAACAAATTATTTGCATCTCGGCATACTTTGTATCTATAGGAAACAATGGATTTTTTGTGCGGGTGTCAGCAAAAAGTTTCTTTACATAACAGTTCTTCCGTTATAGAATTATAGAAATATTCAAAAAATCATTATTTGAAAGAAGTAAACTCTAAAAAAGGTTACAAATCTTCAAAAATAATTATGTCGTGAATAAGTTTTTACGACCACAGACAGACGACTACAATCAACATAGTAATTGAAAGAATTAATTTCTTGGTTGAAAATTTTAAGTCAATGTTAAGTATATCATTCAAACTTCATAAATAACCCGCACTTTTATCTCAAGACTTTTTTCGCAATAATATATGCCTAAAGGTGTTAATTTTACCAGACAAAGGTCGCAAACTGATGAAATTTACTAAAAGTTGATTGATTATATAAACTGGTTTGTTGAGGACCATGAGAACGTAAGTACAGCTTCCATTAGCTGGTGTTAGGTTGTTTTGTTGACGAAACCTTTTCTACCTTTCGTAAACATATGTTAAATAGGTGTTAACATGCAAATTTAAAGTAGCGTGTTTTGTTTCCTGACTTTCAGGGGTAGTAACAATCTGCGAATTTAAATTGCCGAGAAAAAGCCTGGTATAACAAAAGCGCTAACATTTCTAGCCGCAAACTTTTTCTAGGTTTACAGTATGTCAAATTATGTTAACTATGTAAAAAAATAGCCTTGTGTTAAGGATGATAAAATAGTGTATAATGTTGGCAAATTACAGCTCATTTTGCATACAAGACTCCTACAAATGCAAAGTGGGGTATAATTTCAAACAGTTTGCTCAATTTTGTCATCCTGAATACAGGGCAGGTTTTATAGCTAACTTGAGCACATCGTGCTCAAGGTGAGCTTTTGTGATCATTGAATGTCCGTCATCTGTCGTTCGTCATGCGTCTTGTGTCATGCATCGTCATGCGTCAACAATTGAAGTGTTTACACTCTAGAGGCCACAATCATTGTCCAATCTTCATGAAACTTGGACGGAATGTTTGTCAGGTCACAAGGATGAACCCTACTGAAAATGGGAAGGATCCGTACCATATCACAGGAAAAGGGGCCTTAATGACAATTCTTTTGTTTACACTCTAGAGGCTGCAAATATGGTCAAATTTTCATGAAACTTGGACAGAATGTTTGTCAGGTCACAAGGATGAACCCTATTGAAAATGGGAAGGATCTGTACCATATCATTGGAAAAGGGGCCTTAATGACAATTTTCTTGTTTACACTCTTCAGGCAACAAATATGATCCAATCTTCATGAAACTTGGACAGAATGTTTGTCAGATCACAAGGATAAACCCTATTGAAAATGGGAAGGATCCATGCAATATCACGGGAAAAGGGGACTTAATGACAATTTTCTTGTTTACACTCTAGAGGCCACAAATATGGTCCAATTTTCATAAAACTTGGTCATAATGTTTGTCAGGTCACAAGAATGAACCCTATTGAAAATGGGAAGGATCCATGTCATATCATGGGAAAAGGGGCCTTAATGACAATTTTCTTGTTTACTCTCTAGAGGCCAAAAATATTGTCCATTCTTCATGAAACTTGGTCAGAATTTTTGTCAGGTAAAAAGGCTGGACCCTTTTGAAAATGGGAAGGATCCATGCAATATCACGGGAAAAGGGGCCTTAATGACAATTTTCTTGTTTACAGTCTAGAGGCCACAAATATGGTCCAATCTTCATGAAACTTGGGCATTATGTTTGTCAGGTCACAATGATGAACCCTATTGAAAATGGGAAGGATCCATGCCATATCACAGAAAAAAAGCAGAATTATGACCTTTGCTTGAAAATTTGCTTATCATTAAATGAGACAAAGATACAAAGGTGAGCGATATAGGACCATCATGGTCCTCTTGTTTCATTTGGCAGGATACAAATGTATGCTGTAAGTCCATTTCAGAAGTGGTCTGAATATATTAGGGATGGGAACGAATATCCGAATATTCGAATATTCGTTTTTCCCACGAATATTCGAATACGATTTTCGAATACGAATATTCGTTTTCATGTGACTGGATTTGAGCATTTGCCTTTATATCTGTAAAAGAAGTGGGAAGTAATTTCTCAATATTAAAACGATTTTCTCACACCATTTTCAATCGTATGTGTATAAGTGTCAAGAAGGTACAAAGAAAATCAATAATTATGACAGGTTGCATATCTGTTTATCAGCAGTCTGTCCGTGAAACATCGACCAATGTATAAATGTGTTAATATAACACCTTTGGAAATAAACGAAATTTATTTGAAAACCATAGGCCGCGCGGCGTTTGTTATAATATTTGTCTCTGGACTCGATTTCAAAGAAAAGTAGATTATTGTCTCTTCGCCGGCAATAAGACAAGTGCAAAACCATGAAGATTTACAATATTTGTCAATGGGCGACCGATTTGTGTTTCTAAAGGTCACGTCGTAGTTATGACGCTTTGATTTTCTATCGGGTATTCGACGTTTTTTTTCGGATTCGGGTTGATACAATATTTTGTTTCAAGAGTGTCTGTTCTATCCTACAACACTTTAGAACATGTCACAAAAAAGTGTATAAAATTGTAAAGTCTCGGAAAACGAATTCCAAAATATATGTTCTGGTCTGTCGACGCCAAAAAGCATCGCAATCAAAGCTTGAATCACTATGTTTCACGATCTTTTGATCGCACATTTACACTGTACTATTTTTTATTGTCTCATGAAAAGGTAATATAAAGTGAAATCAAGACAAATAATTCCATTTTTTTTTTTTTTGGATGTGATTGGATTCTCGAAATAAGTTCAACATTCCACAAGGTGTGAGGAACGCAAGGTAACCCTACTTGGAAATTCAATGGCGTCTCGGATCGCGCCTTCGGAATTTAATAATTTTTAATTTCATTTCTATTAAGCATTTTTTTCTTCAAATTAAAATCAGAGAAATCCGATTCAAGTTAAATTGAATCTCTTTTCTTAATATTCATAATCTGTACAAGTTAAAGTAACCTCGAACAAGAAAAGGAATAATAATCGGGTATAAACAATACTCGGATATTCAATTTTGAAGTAGCCAAAACGAATATTCGAATATATTCGAATATTCACAACGAATATTCGAATATGAATTTTGCTATTCGTTCCCATCCCTAGAATATATTGTTATTACTCATTACTTTAATCTAGTGCTATGCAATGTGATTATTTGATATTATATAGATGTTGTTTTGTAGAACAAAAGTATTTTATCAAGGACTTCAAACTGGTGCTATGAAATGTGTGTTGATAATTGATTTCATATACAGTATTTCTCCTAATAAACGCTACCTGGAGCTAAACATAACATGGCCAGGGACCTTTTATTTAGTATGCATTTTCTGATTTAAATAATCATTAAATTGATATTTTTTAGGCATTTTCCCCTTTAATTTGAGTTTCCTCTAAACAATCATTTATTTGATTGCTTAGAAGAAATTCATCTCAAATTTAAGAAGAAGTCTCAAAAAGTTCCTAAAATTTAGGCATTTGAATTGGGTATTAGTGAGGGCGTGTTTATTGAAGGAAATACGGTTAATGTTTTGTTGATGATCTAAACATTATTAGGCTACTATTCAGGATTTTAAACTAGTGCAATTAAATTTGCTAATATTATTTGATTATATATACATGTAGAAGTTTTGTGAATGATCAAAACCATGTTGTTTCTCAGGACTTCAAATTTGGTGCTTTTAAATGGACGCATATTTTCTTTTTGTATTTTATGTAGGATTTTTAGCTCACCTGAGCACAAAGTGCTCATGTGATCTATTGTGATCACCCTCCGTCCAGGGTCCATCTGGCGTTCAGCATCCGTCAACAACTTCCAATCAGCATCTCCTATACTACTGCGCCGATTTACACCAAATTTTAAAGGAATGTATTGTAGGTGGTCCTCTTCTAAAACAGGTAAAAGAATTGATATTGGTTGAAAACTGTGGTTACCATGGCAACAAAAGTGATTTTTAGAATTCTTCTTCTTCTTAGCCAGAAACCCTACAGCCTTGAAATTTTGCATGGCTCATAATTTCATAGATCTTTATCAAAATAGCTTTAATCATTACTTTTGGGCCATTAGAAGCAGAGCACCGGGGGGAGGGGGGTAAGATCAAATTAGCTAAATTCCAAGTTCTTCTTCTGATGAACCAGAAGCCCTACAGCCTTGAAATTTGCCATGGATCATCAACACATACACCCTTAACGAATAGCGAAAATGGTGAGTGTTGGGCCACCAGAGGCAGAGAACCAGTAAATCATTACATAACAGTTCTGAAGAGACATCAAAGTGCCATTTTCAATCAAAGTAAGCTTTGTTTAATGAAGGACTGGAGATGTTAAAGCCTTTAGAGCGATACAGGCCCTCCTGGGCCTCTTGTTTGTGTGTCTTGTCACAAATATGTATGTGCCGATTTTGAAATGTTTAACCTTTTTAGCTCACCTGAGCACGAAGTGCTCAAGGTGAGCTATTGGGATCGTAGAAGGTCCGTCGTCAGTCGTCCGTCGTCCACAATTTCTTTAAACATCTTCTCCTCCTAAACCAGTCGGCCAATCTTGATGAAACTTGGCAGGGATGTTCCTTGGGTCAAGCCATACCAAAGTTGTTCAAATAAATGAAATCCACCCTTAACTTTCCCTTTACCCTTAACAAAAAGGGTGAAAATATGAAAATCTTTAAAAATCTTCTTCTCTGAAACCAGAAGGCAGACAGCTTTCATATTTGGTATGTAACATCATCTAGTGGACCTCTACCAAGTTTGTTCATATCAAGACCCTGGGGTCATATTTGGGCTTTACCCGGGCCCAACCCTTTTTACATAGAATCAAAGAGCGAAAATCTTTAAAAATCTTCTTCTCTGTAACCAGATGGCAGACAGCTTTCATATTTGGTATGTAGCATCACCTAGTGGGCCTCTACCAAGTTTGTTCATATCAAGGCCCTTGGGTCATATTCGGGCTTTGCACAGGTGCATCCCTTTATCTCTTATGAGCATGAAGGGTAAAAAAATGAAAATCTTCAAAAATCTTCTTCTCTGAAACCAGAAGGCAGACAGCTTTCATATTTGGTATGTAGCATCATCGAGAGGAACTCTGTCAAGTTTGTACATATCAAGACCCTAGGATCATATTTGGGCTCCACCCGGGCGCAACCCTTTTTACACAGAATCAAAGAGCGAAAATCTTTTAAAATCTTCTTTAATCGAAACCAGAGGGCACACTGCTTTCATTTTTGGTATGTAGCATCATCTTGTGGGCGCCTACCAAGTTTGTTCATATCAAGACCCTTGGGTCATATTGGGGCTCCACCCGGGCGCATCCCTTTCAGCTCATCTGAGCACGATGGGTGAAAATGGGAAAACCTTCAAAAATCTTCTTCTCTGAAACCAGAAGGCAGACAGCTTTCATATTTAGAATGTAGCATCATCTTATGGACCTCTTCCAAGTTTGTTCATATCAAGACACTGGGGTCACTTTTGGGGTCCACTCTGGTGCATCCCTTTTTACATAGAATCAAAGAGCAAAAAGGCATATCTGTCTTGCTCTTTGCTAAAAATGTTCCATGGTATTGATCTTAGGCAATTATCTTCTTTTTGACATCTGCCTATCTATTTAATGTGATGTCCCAGCGGTCATAGAGACTCAGGTGAGTGATCTAGGACCATCTTGGTCCTCTTGTTTAGCTCCACTGGCTGAAAGCCTGTAGGGCTATTGTCATGGAGTCGTGTCCGTCGTGTGTGCGTCAGTGCGTCTGTGGGTCCGTGCGTCCGGTCGTAAACTTTTTCTTTATAAATCTTCTCCTCAGAAACAACTGGATGGATTTCAACCAAACTTCACAGGAATGATCCTTGGGAGACTTTTAATCCAATGAAAAACATGGATTTAATGGGCGTGGCTAATTTCCAAATATGGTAAAAAGTGAGTTTTCTCAGATTCTAATTGATGGATACCAATTAAATTTTATATAGATGATCCTTGTGTGACCCTCTATCAGTTTACCAAAAATTATTGTGATCGGATGAAAAATATGCATTTTATGGGCGGAGGTCATTTCTTTATATGTTATATGGTGGAAACTTTGAAAATCATTTTCTCAGAATATAACTGATGGATATCAACCAAATTTCACTAGGATAATACTTGAGTGACCCTTTATCAGTCTAGAAAAAATATTGTGATCAGATGGAAAATATGCATTTTATAGGCGGAGGTCATTTCTTTATTTGTTATATAGTGGAAATTTTGAAAATCATTTCCTCAGAATCTAAATGATGGATATCAACAAAATTTCACTGTTATGATCCTTGATCAACCCTTTATCAGTCTGCCAAAAATTGAAGTGATAGGATGAAAAATATGTATTTTATTGGCAGAGGTCATTTCTCCATATGTTATATAGTGGAAACTTTGAAAATGATTTTCTCAGAATGTAATGATGGATATCAACCAAATTAAACTCGAATGATCCTTGAGTGATCCTTTATCAGTCTACCAAAAATTATAGTGATAGGATGAAAAATATGTAATTTATTGGCAGAGGTCATTTCTCTATATGTTATTTAGTGGAAACTTTGAAAATCATTTCCTCAGAATGTAACTGTTGGATATCAACCAAATTTCACTAGAATGATACTTGAGTGACCCTTTATCAGTCTCCAAAAAAATATTGTGATCGGATGAAAAATATGCATTTTTATGGGCGGAGGTCATTTCTCTATATAGTTGAAACTTTGAGAATCATTTCTTCAGAATCTAAATGATGGATATCTTGTTTGTTTGATCTTTGGGTGACCCATTATCATGCAGCCAAAATTTATTGTGAAAATTTATTATGAAAAATATGTCTTTTATGGGCGGAGGTCATTTCTCTATATGTTATATAGTTGAAACTTTGAAAATCATTTTCAACATCGGTAGAACCCAAAATATCAAAAAACCTAGTCAAAACTTTTATTGCTTTTCAAGAATCCAAGCCTGTGGAGCGACTCAAGCCATTCATGGCTTTCTAGTTTAAGACATCAAATGCAAAGCAAAGCAAATATTTTAGTACATTATGCTTAATTATTCAAATCTATCATTTTGACTATTTTTGTGCCTTGATTAATGCTAGTTGTATTTATTATGCTTCCCAAAGGGGGAGCATATTTCTCGTACTTTGTCCATCCAATCCATCATTCTGTTTGTCCATCCATCCATTTGTCTGAACTGATTTCTCTATAAACCTTTGACCAACTTTTATAAATTTCACATGCGAACTCCCTATGATAATGCACCAATGTTTTTTTCCCGTTTTTGAGTTTGAGGTGTTGTCACAGAAAAAGGCACCTTAATGTGAATTCAGTTTTTCTCTTATTTCTCTATGTCTAATTATTGTCAGAATTCAATGAAATTTCATAATTGGGAAGCAAATTAGATGCCCTTGACCATGAACTAATCGAAAAATATGTATAAAAACACATCAAGGAAAAGGGGGCCGTAATATTGTTAGCTTTATGTATACTCACTGTTTCTTGGAAACAAAATTTTAATGAGTCATATCTTTTGATTGGTAAGAGATGTAGTCTTCATATATCACATTTGGATTGCTTATGACAACACCTTTCTGTTGGTACCAATTTCATGGTCATAAGTCAAAGTCAAGGTCATTTTTTTCAAGGTCAGAATTTTGAAAATTATAACTTTTACATTGTCTATAAGTTTGAAATACTAAGTAATATAGCCATCATATTTCAAATGTTGATTGCCTGTGACAAGACCTTGCAGCAGATACCAAAATCAAAGTCCTTGCTCAAGGTCAAGATCATATTGTCAAGATCAATAATTTTCAAATAAATCTCCTTGACAAATTATCAAAATTTCTTTCAACTTCACATAAATCTTGTTTATCAAGTGTCCCAACTATAGTAGCATTCAATTTTTGCATACAATTTTGTGACAGAGCCTTATTCAGAGGATCAGATAAGAGGGGGTAAGGCCTGTCTAAAATCTTTATTTCTCATTGAACCCCTATGTTGTGGGTACTCATTGACATATGGCTTGTACAGTTATTCTTGAAAAACTTTTAACTGAAATCCAAAATACCCCCTCTATCTCTCTCCCCCTCTAGCTCTGCTTATTTTGGGAGCAAAATCTGTCTCGGATGGCTCTTGTTTGTTATGTTATTTTGTTATTTGTTAACTTTGCCTAGTCATATTTTAATTTTCAAATTCACTCTATTATGAAATAAAATAATTTAAATTTTCAATGATGTTTGACTATTTTAAGTCACAGTTTGTTTTATTTTAAGCTTGCACGGGACAAAAGTCTCGGAAGAGCTATTGTCATACCCTTGGATGTCAGCGTCGGTGTCAGTGTCCGCATTAGGTTACAAAAAACTTTAACCAAAATACTTTAACCTTGCTTATATTTTTGGAATGATCTTACCTAGGGACATCATTACTTCATATAATACTCAATAGGTGATAGGCTTTCACTGGTTACCAAGGTCCTTGACATTTTGACCTTGACCTTTACCTATTATGGACTTAGAAAAACTTTAACAAAAAACTAATCAGAAAACTTGTTTATTAGCTCACCTGAGCACATCATGCTCAAGGAGAGTTTTTGTGATCATTGAATGTGCGTTGTTTGTTGTGCATTGTCAGATGTCGACAATTTAAGTGTTAACACTCAAGAGGCCACAAATATGAACCTATCATCATGAAACTTTGTCAGAATATTCTTCAGGTCACAAGGATTAACCCTTTTGAAAATGGGAACAATCCATGCCCTATATCGTGAAAAGGGGCCTTAATGACAATTTTCTTATTTATACTCTAGAGGCCACAATTATGGTCCAATCACCATGAAACTTTATCAGAATGTTTGTCAGGTCTCAATGGTGAACCCTATTGAAAATGGTCAGGATCCTTGCCATTTCACGGGAAAAAGGGACCTTCATGACAATTTTCTTGTTTAGTTTCTAGAGGCCACAAAAATGGTCTAATTATAATGAAACTTGGTCAGAATGTTGGTCAGGTCATAAGGATTAACCATATCGAGAATGGGAAAGATCTGTGCCATTTCATAGGAAAAGGGCCGTAATTACAATTTTTCTTGTTTACACTCTAGAGGCCACAAATATGGTCCAATCAGCAGGAAACTTTGTCTGAATGTTTGTCATGTCACACGGATGAACCCGATTGAAAATGGGAAGGATGGATGCCAAATTACAGGGGCCTTAATGTCAATTTCTTTGTTTACTCTCTTGAGGCCACAAATATGATCCAATCTTCTTGAAACTCGGTCAGAATGTTTGTCAGGTCACAAGGATGAACCCTATTGAAAATTCAAAAGGATCCTTGCCATATCATTGGAAAATGAGCTTTAATCACAATTTTCTTGTTTACACTTTAACAAATCATTAATTTGCAATTATGAGTTTTTCAGCAAATTGGATAATTATTAATCAAGACAAAGAAATGCAGGTGAGCAACACAGGACCATCATGGTCTTCTTGTATTTTCTGATTGTTTTACCTAGGGGCATCCTTACTTCATATGCACACTCACTAGGTGATAGGCTTTCACCAGAGACCAAGCTTCTTAACATTTTGATCTTGACCTTGACCATTTTTGTACTTAAAAAACTTTTACCTTGCTTGTCGTTGATTTTCTACCAAAACCTTGTAAATACAGCTTTAAACAAGCTGTAGTTACGAGATTTTTCCAGAACACCGACATTATATTTTCTGAGTGCATATACCTATGGCCATTATACCTATATTGCTTTCTCACTTCTAAATCAGACGGATATATATTAGATCACGGATTTTAACAAAAAAATGACCTTGAACTTAGACCTTTGGTCAAGTGCAGTTTGGGCGAGCTATGTGATCCGCTGACAATTCTTGTTCTGCAAAAAGGACTATTTTGAAGCTGCAGGAAGAATTTTTCCTTTGTCATTTATGACAGGTCTGCTTGCAGTGAGGGAGATATAGTTGTAACTATGACAAGTTGGTATATGTGTATATGTCAGTCAGTCAGGATTTATCTGGACCATAATTCCAAGATAAGCCTACATTTCGAGGGGTCAGTGCAACACTATTGTAAGTGCCAATATATCTATTAGCACTTACAATAGTGTTGCATTGACCCCTGGTTTTATTGATGGAATTCAAAATTACTTTGCACAGTTATTGTTTTCGAAAACATGAGATGATGTGTCATTTGAATTTTTTATTGCCCACGTTTCAACTAATGGGATAAAGTAATGGTCTCCGCCCATCCCTTCCTCATTCCATCATTCTGTCATTTGTCTGGAGCATATATCTTAAGTATAATAGTTAACAACTTTAAATTTGATAGTTGAATAGGTGTTATTGATGAGGAGTGCAGTACAGTGCACAAGAAACACAACTCTTGCTTGCATAATTTTGGAGTCATTGCCCTTTGTTATTTTAAAGACTGATTTTTATCCAGAGCAAATCTATAGAAGCATAATAGATATCAACTTGAAACTTCACAGGTTGATAGATCACATTAATTAGAAGTTCAGTGCACAAGAACCACATCTCTTTCTTGTATAAGTTTAAGAGTTACTGAACTTTGGAATTTTTAAAGATATAGATTTTGCCCAGAGTATATTTCTGAAAGTATAAATGTTGATAGATCTCATTGAAGAATAGTGCAGTGCTCAATAACTCTAGTATTAGCTAGCTTCAATTAATTACCAAGCTTTTGTGGCAGGGGCTGCCAATGTCTGATATGGCTTCAGCGGCGGATTCAGGATTTCTTAAAAGGGGGTTGATGTCGGTCTAAACCTCAAGTAATTAGTCCCATAGTATCCCTATCTATATAGATAGGGATACTTTTGGACTCTTTCTCAAATTCTGCACATCAGCTATCTTTTATTTGTAGAATTTGAAGTTCCTGTGATTCGAGCAATACAAAAGGGGATCGTTTTTCTTGTGTTACAAAACTTTGATTGAATAAGTCCACTACAATGAAATAATTTGGATACAGAGGGGGCTCCTTCGAACCCCCACCCCCTCTACATCCGCCACTGAGCTTTTGTTTGGAAAGCTCCAAGGTCAAGGTCAAACATTAATATTGGTCTTATCCTACATATCTCCTACAGTTATGAATGGGTTTTCAAATAACTGGTGCATGTATTCTCCATCATAAGTTCGGATGTGCCTTTTATAGATGGATTTGATAATAATTTGGTACAATTGTCTACCACCATGGAATTGTTTTATAAAGTATAGCGGAATTATTTCAACTTGAATTGGACCTTTATATATTGAGAGTCCATGCACATCCAATGAGCTATTCCAATGATACTTAGATAAATGTCGTTCGCTTTTGCCTGATTCACAGAATCATATGTATTATGTATACCCACTATGTATTACAGTATGGAACATGTCATGGCGGCAGTTATTATTCCGACGTTCCAAGGCCCGTTTAACGAAACTAATTACGGAAAAAAATAATCAAAAGTCAAAATTAAAAATCGTACCTGGTGTTTTCATTCATTGGTAGATTCTGCTTTGCAATATCTCATTAGAATCGCGCATGGCAGAATTCAATATTTAGTTACTACGTGTACTGCGGAAGCAACTTTTAACTTTGACTTGCGCAAAAAAAGATCGTAGGATGTTTAGTAAAACATTCCATTGGTTCAGATCTGAGATCGTAATGTAAGTTTGCGGGGCTTATTTTGAGCCCGAAATCCTTAATCAGCTTCTCCCCAATGACCAATGGGCACCCCGTGCGATGATGCACCTAAATGGATTGATACAACTTGAAACTATTTGGCCAATATAATCTCTATAATGAGTAAATTTTCAGATGTCAACATTGAGCTTATCCACAGCATATTGCCTAGGTTTAAGAATTGGTTTCAAAAAGATTTGACACAATTATTCTCCGCATGATGAGAGAAGCAATGCCAAGTCAAACGTCACAGTTTTGTGGGATTAAAAACTAGACTAGTGACCAAATCTCAAATTTTGAGACCAGGGAGGCCCGGTTTGTAATGGATGCAGACAATGATATTTTGCTTGCCCAATATTTGAGGAACAGTGCTAGGCTTGTCTGCAGATTCACAATCCCTTTTGTAGGTCAGTACAGAGGTCAAAGGTCATGGAGTGTAAAACAGTAAAAAATCGTATTGATGCACAATTTTTTCATGACATGATCAAAATAAATCGAGGCTTTTAGTATTATAAAAATGTACATATGCAAATTATATTCGCATGATTATATTCTTGCAAAATAGCGGCAAATTAGTCAAAAATAAAAGACCAAAGTACTAAAAGTACTTCAGTTGTAAACGGAGAATGTCTTGATAAAAGAAACATATAATATAACTTTAGCATACGGATGAATTCATGTGATACATTTTACATAGTTATATTCATCACTCAAATATAAATGTATATATGGCCGTCCCCTTGGTCTAGTGCTCGAACATAACCTTGAACTTTAGGCAGTTGAAAAACAAAATCAACATTTTTGGTAGGAGTCAAGCAATGAGAAAAAAAAACAATGCTGGCATACTTCAATCTAAAAAGATGTTTTATTCATAGCACAGATATGAGCATCATTTGTTGATGGCTTCAATGCAACACAGGACAACATCGTAGAATGAGTGGTCGACTATTTTAAACGGTTCTGTAACTGAAGAACTGTTGAATTGACAGGTTTTCCAGTTGGATCGGTGCGAATTTATGCCCTTGTTGATATGTTGTTAGGTTTCACGAATGTTTGTGGAAATTGTACATGTGATGAGGTACACAATATTTGAAACTTTGCAATTGTGTGAACCTCTAATTGTAGTTACATTGCCAAGATAAGATTTCAAAGTCTGCATGCCTTCCAGGATAATGCACATTTGACACCTCAGTATTTTACTTGTTCCAGAATTTCTGAGATAGTCATTGGTTGCAGCAGTACTTAATTTCGCTCTAACAAGAATGTCTCGAAGTGACTTGGGTATTCAGTATGCTACAGCTTGTTCCCCAGGGAATATTTTTCTGTGTTAACTGCATGACTTAAGTTTGGACCAGTGTTTGTCTATTATTGAGTGATAACTCTTTGAAGCGTTGTCCAAAGGCGCACTGTTGTATACAGATTCCGGAGGTTCAGGCTGTAAGGGATTTTCCTTAAACAACGGTTCTACGACATTAAAGACTAATTCTAAATCAAATTAACTAAACCATTAAGGATAAAATACAATAACAATTGATACCTTTTAAAGATCTGTTTAAATTTTACAGATGTAGGTCAGTTGCAAGAGGCTGATATTATGGTCACAAAAGCATGTGTAAAGTTTCCAAGCAAACGCATAGGTAGAAATAGAGCTATAACTTATATACAACATTTGTAAGTAAAAATTAACCAGGAATATTTGAGTCCAAAAAGGGTTAAAATTCAATATCAGAGTATTGAATCTTTGTCTAGAAGTTGATATCATGGCCACAAAAGCATGTGCAAAGTTTGGAAGCTATAGCTAAGGTAGAAATAGAGATATTATAGATATACAACATTTGCACGTAAAAACTTAGCCAATAGTCCGAAAAGGGTTAAAATTCCACTAATTCAATATCAGGGTAATGAATCTTTGTTTAGAGGCTGATATTATGGTCACAGAAGCATTTTAAAATTTACAAGCAATAGCTTTAATAGAAACAGAAATATTACAGATAAACATCATTTGCACGTAAAAACTTAACTAAGATTTCTAAGTCCAAAAGGGGTTAAAATTCCACTAAATTCAATATCAGAGTAATGAATCTTAGAGGTTGATATTATGATCACAGAAACATGTGCAAAAATTCAAAGCAATTGCTTTAGTAGAAACAGGGATTTTAAACACTTGCAAGAAAAAAACTTAATCAAAGTATTACGCCGACACAGACGCCGACACAGACGCCGACGCCCTGATGACCGGAATAGACCCCCTATTCTACGAATAGTCGAGTTTAAAAATGTTTTTTTTCCCGAATTAAGCGTAATTTTTTTGTACTATATTTAAATAGAAACTGCTGGACAATTTTCATTTATATTTCACAGACTTTTTAGGGCATTAAAATCAAATCCAGTTCGTATAAAAAAGTATGTGTCATTATGCTTACCTAATAGTAATTCCCTTATTTTCGAAGCAACAGTATGGATCCTGAACACTGACATAGGAAATTAACATTGACAATATCGTTTCGTGTTTATAAGCATCAATAACCCGTCGCGCTTATATTTTACGCCGGTCACACGCTTGCATCTTTGTGCAGCCGTTATGAAATAATTTGACAGGCGTAAGTAATATGTCTAAGCAAGATAAATGCCTACTCATACTTTTTTTTAGAAACATTTCAATTTTTTCAATCCGAACATTCAAAATAAGTTTGTGACACTTACAGTATTTTAGTCACGACCAGGCTTGAGGATGTGACAGATAAGAAAGACTAGAATTTAAAAAAAGAAGAACGAGTTCTTTGAAGAAATTTCAGATAATTAGTAAAATATGGGATTATTTTTTATTAGAAAACATAAATGTACTTAAGATCAATTTTGTGAGAAGCACGTAACAATGCTTATTCAATTTACAAGAACAGAGTGATGAACTATGTGATCTGGATTTAAACAAGCAAAACAGCGAAACAGGGATGATTTTGTCACTGGACGACCAATACATTGGAAATACAGCCTTAAAATGGCTCAGTAACTAGTGTTTGACACCCGAAGACGACAAATCAAAATAATTCATTGGGGTAGGCTTGTAACATTGCCGACATTAGGAAAACAGTAATCATGTGCATTTCACACATTTTTCCCTAATTCATGGTTTCGAAAAGTTTAAATGATGATTATTTCATGAAATAATAATGAATAAATAAATAAAGTTTGCTCTTAATACACTCTTTTGAAGGTGTCAAAGTTGAATATGGACCTTCCATTTAGCCAAGCTTACACTTGACTTACGTAGTCCGTAGGGCGCCTGTTAACCTTTAACTCTTGGCGTCCTACAGCTAATAACATCGTGAAATTGACAAAAGTAATTATTTAGGATTGAAATGAATGGGACGAGCGACTTTCGAATGAATTCAACGTTTTTGGTTGAAACTGGTTCCCTGTTTAATCACGCATTGTTACATAAATAGATCTGTGAGGTTTCACATACTAATCAGACTTTTAAAAATTCACGCTGGTCAATGAAATCATTGATGAATTGAGTGCTTCTAATTTCGAAATGATTACGAGCAATACCGGAACGCTGTTAATGATTTCGGAGCGTTTTTTATTGAGATGGTTTGGAATACCAAGAATGAACGCTGACCGAGTGATTCGATTCAGAATGAATGTGAGTGGGGTCTTTTTCACCAGGTTCCTAATAACAGTATGATGTCAATGCGACCATCGCGCGGTTTTACGGGATCCGTAAACCTTGGGATTATTCTAATATAAGATCTGTAGGGCTAGGCCAAAAGACACAAGTCTCAAATAACCCAAAAAACAAACAAATGAGAATAACAACCAAAAAATAAAACTAAATAGATCTTCAACTATACGTGTAAGCATCAAGCCTGTTAGACTACAGATTGACTTACTTTACTTCATAACCAATCACTCAAAGCATTCACTGTTTACTCATTGATTGATAGAATAAAAGTCTTTTTCACAAAAGAATCAACATGTATGCCTTATTTTTGACATCCCTTGTGCTTCAAACTTCTTTGATTGCAGTAATACCATCTTTGTATGAGTGATGTCCATGGAGACTAATAACGTACCTTTGGAGAGGGTTTTGATTCAATTTTAAAAAATAACAGATTATAACATGTGACCTTTCATGCGTAAAGGGACCATCCAGGAAGTGCGTAAAGTGTCGATTCTAGTCAGACTTCACGGACTGAGCAGACTAAATAGGATCGAAACTTTTCTCACCCTAGTAATTTTCTGAATCAAGGATGATGCACTACCTTTCTATGAAAGATTTTTTGAAAATAAAGCTCCGGTTGACCATTAATAGGATCAATCTTTTTTTGCAAATGTCTATTTTACACAATTCCCACATGGTCCTTTATCGCGTGACAGGTAACATATATATGTTTTTATTAATTTTACTCAACAAGTTTCAAATATATTTTTATGGGGATTATCCGACGTCGTCGGAATCAATGTTAATATTTATATATATGGACTTTTATAAATACACGTATGCATATGTATGAATTCAAATGATCATAGTTTATATTACAAATGATGATAAAGGAAATTCAAATTATCTTGAATACTTTAACTTTCAGTAAACATAATGAATAAATGTGCTTGTCAGTTTTGTAACACACAAAGTGAAAACAAACTTTAATGCCTAAAATATCGGTACTTTCAGTACTTTGACTTCAACAAAGGTTCCAAAATGCTCCTTTTTGTTTGTTTAAATATTTGTTCTATAGAATTGAATAATTATTTAACTATTTCAGTCAATTATTCATCAAAACAAGAGGACCATGATGGTCCTATATCGCTCACCTGAGTAGGTCACTCATAACTTGTCAACCATGTTATGAAAACCAGAATTTGCTTGATGTACATTAAGGTTGGTTAAAATTCGTCCTACTGCAACTTGGTTTTTTTTAAGGCTGTAAATTTTCAACTTTTCACTTATCATGGCATATTCTTTAAACAATTTTTGAAGACCTTCACCCAAGGAACATCCCTGCCAAATTTCAGCTTGATTGGCCCAGTGGTTTAGGAGGAGAAGAATTTTTTTCTAATATTTTCAGCCATTTTCGGCCATTTTTCAGACTTTCTGTTACCATGGAAACTAGAGTTTTTGATGAAATTAAATTCTTTTAACAACTTTTGAAGACCTTCACCCAAAGAACATCCCTGCCAAGTTTCAGCTTGATGGCCCAGTGGTTTAGGAGGAGAAGAATTTTTTCTATTATTTTAAGCCATTTTTGGCCATTTTTCAGAATTTCCGTTACCATGGAAACTAGAGTTTTTGATGAAATTAATTTTTTTTAACAACTTTTGAAGACCTTCACCCAAGGAACATCCCAGCCAAGTTTCATCTTGATTGGCCCAGTGGTTTAGGAGGAGAAGAATTTTTTCGAATATTTTCAGCCATTTTTCAGACTTTCCGTTACCATGGAAACTAGAGTTTTTGAAGAAATTAAATTCTTTTAACAACTTTTGAGAACCTTCACCCAAGGAACATCCCTGCTAAGTTTCAGCTTGATTGGCCCAGTGGTTAAGGAGGAGAAGAAATTTTTCTAATATTTTCATACATTTTCGGCTATTTTTCAGAATTTCCGTTACCATGGAAACTAGAGTTTTTGATGAAATTAAATTCTTTTAACAACTTTTGAAGATCAATATCCAAGGAACATCCCTGCCAAGTTTCAGCTTGATTGGCCCAGTGGTTTAGGAGGAGAAGAATTTTTTCTAAGATTTTCGGCCATTTTGGGCTATTATATAACCATGGCAACCAGAGTTTTTGACGAAATTAAATTCTTTTAACAACTTCAAAGAGCTTCGCCCAAGGAACATCCCTGGCAAGTTTCAGCTTGATTGGCCCAGTGGTTTAGGAGGAGAAGATGTTTAAAGAAATTATTGACGGACGGACAGACGGACGGACGGACGGACGGACGGACGACGGACGGTGAGTGATCACAATAGCTCACCTTGAGCACTTTGTGCTCAGGTGAGCTAAAAAAGCAGCATAACAGTCAGTTAATAGTGTTATATTGCCGTAATAGCCTAAATGTACTTGATGACCTTTGACCTCGGTAATTTGCATAATAGACATTTCCTGGACTGCAGACAGGGCAGATTTTGTTCAGCAAAGGTTGATGAACAGTTTCTACTATATAACTTTGCATTACATCTTGGGCCTCCCTAAAGTGATTTCTAGAGGTCTCCTGGAAAATAGTTACTTGTCTAAACGGTTTTCGTGGGACAACCATTTAGTTTATTCAAGTGCGGTAGAATATCATTCAATAAATAGAAAATATGACAAAGGGGGTTATCTCTAGACCCTGGTCAGTCTGCGCTGTGTAAGTCGGATCCAGAATTTTTGGAGAGTGGCTACGAACATACACATGAAAAAGGAGGTTCGTTTTTCTCTGAGTCTAACGCAATTTAGAGTGAATTTCCCAATGATGATAAAACAATTTGGCTGTAGATAGGGTCCGCCACTGTGACATTTTCCCGCTTCCCAATTTTGCCGATCAATTCGATCTCTTATTGTTTAATAAACTTACTACTCATAGCTTACAGTAATTGCCACGGTCAAAAACAGTTTCTCCTTTTTTCACAATATTTTCTATTACATTACTTTTAAACAAACACCATGACACCCCCACCTCCTCTGCGGCGCGTCAAGGAATTTTGTTAAGGGAGATCGAAAGTTCTTATAGGGTTTGCTGTTTTACTAGTAACACAAAATTTTGACAATTTAATTGCAACACGAAATTTGCCGGCTCTGCCTTCTGTTGCCTATTTATTTAATGGTTTTCATGAATAAATTCAGTATAAAGGCTAGATGTATTACTAGGGACCCCCAATGACACACATACGCATTTTTATGTTCAAATCCCCTAAAAGAAAACCGACTGGATCCGTCGCAGTATTTAAAGTTTCGAAATACGGTAAAGGTTTTATTTTGAACGTTTTTGTGGGGGTACGTCCGGAACATTGTGTCCGGGTGATATCTTACTTATCTCTTAATTTTATCTATTGAAATCTATAATATGCGTGACAAGATAGTTATCTGGTTTCAATCTTGTCAAATATTTACGAGAAATCTGAAATATATCTAAAACATTAACAAGTGATAACCCTTAAGACATTTGGCGGCCAGACTTGCCAGATTTAAACTCCGTAGTGTTTTTATTGATATTGCAAAATCCTTTACTCTGTTTAAGTTAATACATAATTAGTCGAATTATCGCGGCAGGCGAAATAATTTCGAAGTTTTCGGAAGTAATTAACTTTAACAGTGTTAACCGAGGTTTCCTAATAATTCATTTCATAAGGAAACATCGGTCAACATTGGGAAAGACCATGGGTTCCGAAATATTTCGGAACTATTACGGTTCCACCACCATAAACGGCTGCTTGATACACTGAACAATTCCTCTCAGGCTTTCTCAAGTATACAAATACTACAAAGGTGAACTTGATCCTGTTACTATACGTGGTCGATTTCATACTCGGATTGTTCAGCGCGAAACACTGAGTTGTTAAGGTAATAGACCAGGTAATAGTTTCGCAACATTTCGGAACTCATGATCTTTTTACAATGTTGACTGAGGTTTCCTAATGAAATCATTAGAAAACCTTAGTTAACACAGTTAAAGTTCATGACTTCCGAAATGTCGCGGAACTATTACGGGTCCACTACCTTAAGAACCAATGAACAGCAGTGGCGAATACAGGACTTCGGAGCTGGGTTGAACCCTATGTAGCCTGATGATTTCATTGTCATGCAGAAACTCTTCCCGGCAGAATTAGGCAGCACCAGACCCCCCCCCCCCCCCCCACACACACACACACAATTTTTAGCTCCACTGGCCGAAGGCCACTGTGGCTATTGTCATGGCGTTGTGTCCGTCGTGCGTCCGTCCGTCAGAAAATCATTTTTACAGAATGTAATTGATGGATATTAAACAAATTTAATTGTAATAATTCTTGAGTGACCTTTTATCATTGTACCAAAAATTTTTGCGATTGGGTGAAAAATATGGATTTTATGGACGGATGTCATTTCTCTATATGTTATATAGTGAAATCTTTGAAAATCATTTTCTCAGTAAATAGCTGATGGATATCAATCAAACATTATTGGTATGATCCTTGGGTGACCGGTTCATGATCATGCAGCAAACTATTTTTGTGATTGGATGAAAAATATGTCTTTTATGGGCAGAGGTCATTTCTGTATGCTATATGGGTGAAATTTTGAAAAATCATTTTCAACATCAGTAAACCCCAAAAATATCTGAAAATCTAGTCAAAACTCTTATTTGCTATTACAAGAATTTCAAGCCAGTGGAGCGACTCAAGCCACTCATGGCTTTCTAGTTTTGTATGTTCGAACCCCATGTACTGCTGAACCTGACTCTGGATCCCCTTCTGTACACGCAGATAAAATTGTTTCATACTGAGTCATCGCTTTGTGTGACCTGTGACAAGAAAAAATGGGAAGTCCATCTGGGAAGTCCACATGAATATTTGACGAGAACAGATTGGCCCACGAAAGACCCATAAAGAATAAAAATGTAGGAGAACCAACGACGACGGGATTCATGATTTCTGTAAAGAGTTGACACACACAAAAAGAATTTCGTTTACTTAATATTAGTCATTTTGCTTGAATTTCTGCATAATGAAAATGAAATTAGCTACAAAGGTAGTTTCCATTAGGACAAAACCCCACCAGGACAAAACCCCACCGGGACAAAACCCCACCAAACAAAATCTCACCAGGACAAAACCCATCACTGAGAACAAAACCCAACCAGGACAAAACCCGTCCAATATATATATATTAAAGTGTAAGTGTTGAAAGTGTACGTGTTATGAAAGAGTATATTTATTTATTACTATTTTATTGTTAATTCTTTCCCATACAACACCATTTTAAAAAATGTTGGAAGGGACAATTAGAATGCGTCTTATGAATTTTGTTAATATAAACCGGTTTTGAATGAAATATGGCAAAAACAATCTATCCTCTTACTGGTTTGTTTCTTTGTTTCAAGGTAGTTTTACATCAATTTTAATTTTTTTTAGTCCGGGCCTATTGAAGCGGCTGGAGCACCTAACAATGGCCGGATTTCTATTATTCCTTACACAACCATTACATACTTTTCTAGCCCCAGCTGCTATACCACATAGTTATCACAACAGTCAACCCATTCAAGTTAGAGACAAATAGTGGGAAGTGAAGATTGCTTCCATGCGGGATTGAACCCGGGACCTTAAGATTGACTCCGTGACTGAAAAGTGTGTCTCAGAAATGTAACTATGGATAATATGGGTGGAAATAGAATAAATGTCATAAACAGGTTCTTCTTGAAAATGGCGATGATAAATCACAATTTCAACCAGTATCGAATGATTTTAATAAAATTATTAACGACAAAATGATTTTTTAATTAATTGTATGAAAACAAAATGAAATCAAAATAGATTTCACTAAATATATTGATATGATAACGGTGGTGGGGTTTTGTCCTACTTGCCAAATTTAGTGGTGGGGTTTTGTCCGATGGGCTTTTGTCTGGTGGGGTTTCACGGTCCTGGTGGGGTTTTGTCCGTAACCGCCCCCCCCCCCCCCCCCCAATTGTCGAAACCCTCCTCGCCCATAGGATTTTAGGCTCGGAAGGGGGGGGGGGGGGTAAACTGGCATACAGAAAGGGGGAATCATTTTCCTATAAGTACGCAACTTTCATCCTTATCCTGCCGAATTTGATAATTTTTTTGACGTAGTTTTGACGTATCAGCCTGACAGACTGAGTCTGCCTCAAGATTTTTCCACAAAATTGAAATGATAAATACAAAAGTAGACGGCAAGCAGACATGCTAAGATCGAATCACGGAGGGACCGTTTTTTGGTCACAGACGTTTTGGCAAGGACATTTTGTCCCCGGACGCTTAAGGATTAAGTACGGTTAGGCCTACTCAAGTTTTTGGGTGCGATTTCGATACGGTCGACTGAATTCGGGAATACAAAATAAAATAACACAACCTCTGGTGAGTTTAACAACGACTCATAAGCGTGTGTGACGTTACATATATAACATAATTGAACTTGATAAAGAAAATGTTCAAAGTGACTCTTTTTCACGCCGACCACAGTTTTTCCAAGAATGGCGAAGGGTTATGCTGATTAAGTTGGTTCCATATGGTCACCGTCTAACAATATAAACAATCATATGCAAGGAAATATAATGAATAAAGTATTTATCACAAATTGCAGTTATGTGCGAATATTTTCAAACCCTTCGCCTTAGATAATCTTTAGGCCTTTTCCATACGGAAACAGAAGGTACATGTGTGTGTCCGGCATGCCAAGAATATCCTGTACCAAAACTCCCTTTTAAGAAATAGTATTTTATGTATGTGGTTTTAATTACCCATGTGGTCACGGAGAGGTCATAAATTTACTCAATCTGCGATCAAAATTCCGGCATCCAGACAGAGATAAGGAATCTCGGACGCATTTTGATTACCTGGTCTTTATCTTAATTATTGTTTACAAATGGCAAGTTTAAAGTAGAAAAAGTTGTTATACTTTGTTCTTTATTGTGTTCGTTTCAATTTCTTAAACTTATTTGAATTACAATTATACGTATTGGGTTAAGGTAATAAGAAAGATTAAACATTCCACTTTCCCATGCTGATTTCTGGCACATTTAGGCGATGATAGCTCAGTTTGAAATTTGCCATCCTCTATCGTTTTTGTAGCCTAGAAAATTAAACGTCGGCGACCGTCATGCAAACTCAGGGAAAAGAAAGAAAGAGGGCGAGTAAAATTCAGGGGAAAAAAATAATATCCAATTGATTTCTATGAAATTATTAACAACTTATTTTTATTTTTTTCATTCATTGCATGAAAAAATAAATAAATATAGATTTCAATAATAAATTGATATGAAAAAGTGGTGGGGTTTTGTCCTACTTGCCAAATATAGTGGTGGGGTTTTGTCTTGGTGGGGTTTTGTCCTGATGGGGTTTTGTCCGTACCCCGACAGAGACAAACAGATAGACAGAGAGGCGGAGGGAAGGATGGAGAGAGAGAGAGAGAGAGAGAGAGAGAGAGAGAGAGAGAGAGAGAGAGAGAGAGAGAGAGAGAGAGAGAGAGAGAGAGAGAGAGAGGGGACAGATAGGAAGAGAGAAAAAACTTCTGGTCTTGGTCTATATTTTAATTTCAAACTTATGATAGTTAAGTGCAAGGACGCTAAATATACAGTATGTATAGGGTCAGTGGTCCAGACTAAAAAATTCAAAGAAATAAATAAAACCGTATGTAACATATTGGGCCTTCTAATTCAAATTACTATATCTATAGTATCTGGAACATCCTGTCATGTGTCAAAATCATAAACTGAGAACGAATTGCAGTTTTCTAACTGATTGAAAGATAGAAAACCAATCATCTGGTAATCTGTCACCCCATACTATGAACACAAAATCTCAAATAGGTGTCATTGTGTAAGATTGCGCAACAATTTTAAAATCAGCGCCCTCGATTTACCCAGGGGTCATTTCATTTCCTTTGTAACACTGTTGTGTCCGATTGGTTGGTTGTAAATAAAACGAGGTATGTGATAGGTTAAGGCAATCACGTGATGGGCACTGACTAGTAGTTATTTTTGGCGCTCGATAATTTATGCATAGTACAGCGTCAGTTTTGTAACGAAGAAGGAGCACTGAAAATCAACCATGGTTTGTATCCTTCAACTTTACGAAAACGGATTACCATCGACGCGAATCATTGTATTCTGTAGAACAAGTGAAGTTTCTAGTTTATTAAGTCGAACTTATTTTTGGATATTTTGCTAATTCTGTGCTGTACAACTTATTTTTCAGCCTGGTGGTAAAGCTGGTAAAGATTCTGGAAAGGCCAAGGCTAAGGCAGTGTCAAGGTCTGCTCGCGCCGGACTTCAGGTTAGTGCAATATTCTTATTTTATCTGTTTTGCAATTGTTTGCTTTCCGAATGCCGAGTTTTATATATAAGTTTTCACCAATTAAAGGGCCTTTGAAAGTTTTATCTCAATTATTTGATTCCAGTTCCCAGTCGGTCGTATCCACAGACATTTGAAGAACAGGACTACAAGCCATGGACGTGTTGGTGCTACTGCCGCCGTCTACAGCGCTGCTATCTTGGAATACTTGACTGCTGAAGTGAGTTTATTGTCTCCTCTACAGTTTGTTAATGAAAAATTGGAAATAATGACTGTAAAAGAGTGCGCGGGTAATCTATTTTTAGTCGGCCATTATTATTTGGGTTATCGAATGACGCAAAGAAACTTCCGGGTTACTTTCTTTGTTTACAAATTTTTAGTCAAATCTAAAATGTCTAATGGGCACCCTAGAAGCTTTTGTTTGGACACGAATGCCTTGAAATGTTTGTCTACATGATATTTTAACATTAGGTTTGGAATTAAGTAAAGACTAGGAAATATTTGGGCTGTCTTTCACAGCTATTTGAGTCTGGGTTAAATGATATTTATTTTAAAGCATAGTATTCTTCCCCTTAGAAGTCCTCTTGCAAATTTGGAACATACTAAATTAAGGGGCAAATGAGTACTGTTATTTATGCACATGTCAACATGTTCAACACCCCAAAAGTTTTTCAAAGGGACAGTTCAAGGATACATGACCAAACTTAAGCAGAGATCCACCATGATTGTTTTAACATGCACAGGGCACAGGGGTGACTGGTCATCTTGGCCCATTTTCAACTCTGCCCTTTCTATAACTCGGCCCTAATTTCATTTTATGCCAAAACTTATTTTTCAGTTATTTATTAAGTATCTTTATAACAAATATAAAAGTATTCAATATCTCATTCAGTTAAATGGAAATTTACCAAGGCATCAAAAAATTAAAAACAGGTTGATTTGAAATTTTAGAATCATTCTTGGAATCAAACATAATCAAACAACGAATCAATACAGAAAATATAGATTTGAAATAATAAGGATAAACAAAGTAAGGTATAGAAGCATCGTTCGCAAAAAACTTGTACATGTTTTATGAAAAATAATCTGTTACTGTAGACTACATATGGGGGCCAAGTTGACTGGGCCAGTCATTTTCTCAGAACTAACGAATAGATATCAACCAAATTTCACTGGAATTATTCTTCAGTGATCCTTTACAAGTTTCGAAAATATTGTGATCAGATGAAAAATGTGTATTTTTATGTATGGAGGTCATTTCTCTATATGTTCTATGGTGGAAACTAAAACTTTGAAAATCATTTTTCTCAGAATAAAACTCATGGATATTAACTAAATTTCATTAGGATAATCCTTGATTGATCCCTTTTCAGTCTAAAAAAATATTTATTGGATGAAAAATATCTACTTTATGGGCGGAGATCATTTCTGTACATGTTATATAGTGGAAACTTTTGAAACCATTTTCTCAGAACCTAAGGGTTGGATGCACAGGTAGCCAACACGGGTGGGGATAGTGTAAATTTACCAAAACTTAACCACAAAAAACTTTAAAACTATTTCTTTTTATCACAATGTATAATATAGACAAGGTCCCGAACTACCCTCTTTTATGCAGAAAATCTAGTCGGTCGAGATCGCGCAACTCAACTTTACACCTATAATCCCAAGTTAAATATGATGCTCTACTTAAATCACTGATTGCATTCAATAGAAAACATTTTTTCCTGTCACTCAGTACCTCATTCTTTTCAGAAATGCCAACAATTCAGTTCATATTTACTTATCAATTTGGAATCGCGAAGAAAATATTTCTGCAACGGCCATGTTTGTTTATAACCTCTCGACCAATCAGATAGCCTGTTACAACTGAACTGTAGAATCAGGCTATCTGATTGGTCGAGAGCTTATAAACAAAAATGGCCGATGCAGAAATGTTTTCTTCCCGATTCCAAATTGATGAGTTAATATTAACTGATTTGTTGGCAATTTTGAAAAGAATTAGATCGTGAGAGACATGAAAAAATGTTTTCTATTGAATGCAATCAGTGATTTAAGTAGAGCATCATATTTTACGTGGGTTTATAGGTGTAAAGTTGAATTGCGCGATCTCGACCAACTAGATTTTCTGCGTAAAAGAGGGTAGCATGGGTGAAAGTTTTCCGTATTATTACGGAATTCCGTATTTTGGTCGGCCGCCGGGACCATTTTTCCAAATCGCGTAAATCCGATGAGAAAAGTTTGGAGGGGGGGTGAGGGGGGGTTAACATTATATTTATGTGATCAGATCGAAAAATTCTCGGAGATCTCTCCTGTTTTTCATTATCAGATGTCGGAAAGAACATAACGAAATAATATAAACGGCGGTTTGATGGGAAAAAGACTCACGATTATAGTAACAGTTAAGAAACCGAGCATCGGAAGGCCTCGGGGATTCGGCGAATAGACGACAAAGTCCGAGCGGTGTTTCGATAGAGAAACGAGGTCACCCGAAAAGAAACTTATACGACGATTACCAAATATAGAAATTTCCGTTTCCCGAAGTTCGGTGTACGAATGTAATTTGTAAGATCGGCTGTGATTGGTTTAGATTCCTTCCATTATCCAATCTAACGTCGCATTACATAAAATAATACGACCTGTTAATTGTTTACATTTCCGCTTCATGAAATCGAATGGAAATACAAAATCCTGTTTCGCTATCGAGGGAAACCGCCGAGATTATACGAAAGTGTTTGAGGATGGCGTAAAAAATAATCGAGATGGGAACGGTTCAACGAAAGAGATGCTTCTGGGGAGAAATGGGTCGATTTCATTGGAGGGAAGGTGACCGGTCAACTCGGCCTATTCTTAACTCGGCCCGAAGTGAAAAATCAAACGGAAAAATCTCTACCAAAAAAAGGTAGTATAGTATTGTAAAAGCTTTTCTCAGTGGTTTGTAAATGCTATTTCTAAGGAGCTCCAAGGGGCCTCCGGCCCCCTGGACCCCTGGCCAGGGCGTTGCCCTGGACCCACCGGGGGCCCTGCGGCCCCCAGGCCCCCAGCTATAAAGTTCCTTATTTTCAAAAATTAATACTTTCACCCATGGGGTAGTTCAGAACCTTGTCTATATTATACATTGTGATAGAAAAAAATAGTATAATAATTTTTTGTTGTCAAAATTTGGTATAATTATACTATCCCCACCCGTGTTGGCTACCTGTGGTTGGATGTCAACCAAATTTCACTGGGATGTTCTTAAGGAGACCCATTATCAGGGTGCACAAAATTGTTGTGATAAATTATTATGTATTTAACTGGCATAGGTCAATTTTCTATGAAACGCATCAATTTCAAATTTTTCTTTACAGAAATATTTCAGCATGTGACACTAAAAATACTTATTTACTTAAAATTAAGTAATTATTTAATTCATTCATTTGCTGAATTTCTCATCCTTTCGGTCAATTCAGACCTGTGGAGTAAACCAGCTCGAGCAGCTTTAAATAGCTGACCTGAGCAGGAAGAACTCAAGATGAGCTTTTGTGGTTACTTGATGTGTGTTGTGGTCATCATTTACCTTGTGGACTCTCTAGAGGCCACATTTTAAGCCCAATACACCCGAAAATCGACTAGAATGATAATTTTGATGAAAGCTTGGACATGTTCCAAATTGGGTCAAGTGGGGTCAAAACTAGGTCACAGGGTCAAATATAAGAAAACCATGTGGACACTTTAAGAGGCAATACTTTTAGCTCAATCAACCTGAAAATTGCCAAGAATGATGATTTTGATTAAATCTTTGACAAGGTGGGTAAAGAGGGGTCAAAAACTGGGTCAAATCTTAAAAAAAAACGTTTGGACAATCAAGAGAACAATTTCTTAACCAGGGTCAATTTGGTAGTGATTTTCTTGTTAATTAAAACCAACAGTATGTTGTGGCATTTTTCCATATATGAAGCTTCTTTCAAAAATATTAGATCAGGGCTTACCCTTGGTCAAAATTTCTTTTAGCCAACCGTTTAGCCAATTTGAAAATTTTTTAGCCAAATTAACAACATTGTAGCCATCTGATTCTTTCAAAATTAAAAAAACTAGCAATATTCTTTTTTGTAATATGAACAATTAACTTAATTCATTACATTTGAATTAAAAGTATTTTTTAAAGATCATCTACTGTTATCAAATGTATATAAAAAAATAAGAAACTTTGGTCATTTATTGAAATTTTAAGACTTTAATGCATTAAATCTGGATGTTACAGCCTTTAGAGAGCATCAGTTTAAAGAATGTATGGTCTAATGTCTTATAACCAACTATCCTTAAACTGTCAACAGGTCAATCAAAGGTGTGAAGGACTATCTCTCATATCAATTTGTTAATTGTTCTACCAATGATCTTAACATTTTTATGCCCCCGATAGGGAGGCATAATAAATTTGACTTGTCCGTCCGTCCGTCTGTCCGTCCGTCCGTCATTCCGTCCAAAAACTTTAACATTGGCCATAACTTCTAAATCAAAGCGGTGTCGGGGGCATTGTCATCTTACAGTGACAGCTCTTGTTGATTTCTCTTTTCTATAGATTTATGGACTTTACAAATAATACTGACCCTTAGCCAGCAATTTAGCCAATTGAATTTTTTTGTTGCCAATTTTTCAGAATTTTAGCCAATGGCTAAATTGGCTAAGGGCAGGGTAAGCCCTGTAGATTATAAAATCAGGTGAACAATTAAGGACCAATTTCTTGTATGTATTATGTATTGTCTGCTGGTAAAATAATTGAAATACACATTTTACTTTACAGGTGCTTGAGTTGGCAGGCAATGCTAGTAAAGATCTTAAAGTGAAGAGAATCACACCCCGTCACTTACAGTTGGCCATTCGTGGTGATGAAGAGTTGGATTCATTGATCAAAGCTACCATTGCTGGTGGTGGTATGTATCATCAAATTTTTTAACATATTTGGCTAGAATGAAGTTGGCTAGCAGAATTGGTGACTAGATGAACTCTTTAATTTCAGAGTTTTATACCCACCTTTCATTATAAATTCACAAGTTGTGTCTCCCTCTTTGGCAAATGATAAGTATGTCTGACCAACAAAGGATGACTCTTTTTTCATTAGGATGCCAAAGACAGGTGCACCAGCTGCGCAATATGACTAATTGATGAGAAGTCTATCAACCCACAAAGTCAAACATAATGCGAGACTGGCGTATTATCTCCCTTGTTTGCTCTGTGGATTAAACCAGAGGTGTTCCAAAATCGTTAGCAGTTCTTTGGAGAAGTTGCGAATTTTATTTTTGTAAATACAAAATACTTATTTATGCAAATTGTATTTATGATAAGTTTTCAATAGCAAAGAAGAAAAGAAATATTTATTTTATGTCAAATGTATCTTTTAAATTGCGCTATATTTGATTTAGAGCTTATCTTTAAATCTTAAAGTGCAAAGAAAATAAGGATAAAACCCAGGGAAGCCCCTGATTTGGACCCTTCCTCGTTTGGGAGTATTTCAAGGGAGATAACCAACCGATATCCCTCATTGGCTAAAAACCTTTTTCAAAATTGAATGCTTGATTTTATAATGGTATTGTGATGTTAAAATAAAAGAGAAAATGACTTGTGAAAAATGGGAAAAAAATGTAAAAAGAGTTTCTTTTCTTCAGATCTTTCCATCTGGTATTTATGCATGTATACAGAGGTTCATATTTAATATTAATTTTATATTACAATTGGCAGGACATAAATTTCCCATAGCCCCAGTCTCAGCGCAGTGGTAGCATACCAGACCATCATTACAAATGTCCCAGTTGGAATCCCAACAGAGGCACTGTTTGTCTTCCATCAATGGGTTGTTAATTGTAAGGATGTAATGGTAGTACTGGTGTGAATGAAACACTGTGTAAATCAGAATAAAACTACCACAGCAATAGACTATAAAGGTGTCTCTGTAAAGAGGGGATAAATCGCTTTTGCGCCCTGATCTGTCATTCCGCAGACCTTTTTTGTCCGAATCATATCTCAAATAGGAACAAGTTGGAATTATGATACATGGCAGGTGGATAGATCTGGAAGAGAAGAGCAGTGCACAGTAACCATAACTCAACTCATATTCTTTGATTAAAAGCCCTTTGTTAATTGACAAAGAAAATGGTCTTAGCCTTTTCTGATGTCCTTGTAACTTGAGGTATCTACTTGTAAGAAAACATCGAGTTTGTAATGAAGTGTGCATCAGTAATGGTTGAGTTATCTGGAGGCTGGCCTTGTGGATGCTCAATTTGCTGGCTCAGTACAAAACAGTTGTAAATGTCTCTAAATATAAAGGCACTGAGGCAGTTACAACTCTTAAAAACTGGGACATTGAATTAAACTAATGGTGTTGGTACTCATTTTGAGAACCCACAACTCATGGTTCTGGTAAAACTTTGGAATTTTTTAATCAAAGAACCATTTGTCTTATACCCTGATTATAAATTCACACAATTTTTTTAACTTTCAGGTGTCATTCCTCACATCCACAAATCTCTCATCGGGAAGAAAGGATCTCAGAAGCCATAAGCTGTTCCAGTAATCATCCTAACTTCATTAGAAAACAAGACAGCAAAAGTACTATCTGCATCATTTGTATCTTAATCTCATTGCATAAGAAAAATGGACTCATTTATATCATACATCTAGTGGAAATTTTTAATGGAGTGTATGTGGACAGATTTTATCATTTGTGTCATTGTGTCATGTCCTTTTATGTCAATAATAAATTGGTTGTAAAATATTCCATGTCTTGAAATAGTGCTTGCTCCAATTTCAATATAGGCTTGGAAATAATCTTAACACAGAGGAACAGCTGAAAGAAGTGTTTTGGAAGTTACATTGAAGAATTTCACTAATTATTGCGTGCACTCTGTGTTGTGGGTACTCATGGGAATGGTCTGGTTGAGATAATTTACATGAGTACCCACAACATAGTTTCATTGAGAAATTAAGATTTTAGACTGACTTTACCACCTCATCTGTATCTCTTGTTAATGTACAAATCTATTGTACTAATGAATGGCCCTTGTCTGGTTGAATTACAGAATGACTTGTCCTTCCAATTCACCTCTGTCACAGAACATCCTTCAAATATTAGAGCATCAGACTATCAATCTTAAGCTCCTGGGTTTGATCCCTGACAGTGCCACTCATTTTGAGCTCACCTGAGCACATTGAATGTCTATCGTGCGTTGTCAGGCGTCAACAATTTAAGTGTTAACACTCTAGAGGCAGCAATTTTTAGCTCCACTGGCCGAAAGGTCAGCAGGCTATTGTCATGGCGGGTTGTCTGTCTTGCGTATGTGTGTTCATCTGTCTGTTAACTTTTATTATAAAAATCTTCTCATTAAGTACTGGGTGGATTTCAATAAAATTTCACAAGACTGTTCCTTTGGTAACCCTCTATTAGATTCCTTCAAAGAATTTTAATCAGTTGAAAATCATTGCTGTAGTAGGCGTGGCTATGTGGTAATAGGTGGCTTTTCTCAGAAACTAATTGATGGATATTAACCAAATCCTAGAATTATCCTTGAGTGACCCTCTATCACTATCAGTCTAGAAAAAATTATTGTGGTCAGATGAAAAATGTGTATTTTATGGGTGGAGGTCATTTCTCTATATGTTATATAGTAGAAACTTTGAAAATCATTTTCTCAGAACCTAACCAATGGATAACAACCAAAATTCATTGGAATAATTCATTAGTGATTCTTTACAAGTCCTTTAAAAATAAATCATGATCATATGAAAAATAAGTGTTTATCAGGGGTGTGGAAATCCCATGCCTGACTTGTCCGACATGGGCTTTTCTACCTGCGGACAAGTACATTTTGCAAGTCTACTTATCCAAGGACAGATAAATACCAGGGCAAATCTTGGTATGGCCCTATATAGATCGAAGAGATTAATAAGCTTAATGTTGGTACCAAAGAGTATAAAACACTGTCTTCAATGAAGAAAATGCTTGTTTCAACATTTTCTTCTCTAAAAACAATGTTTCTCAAAATGTTTCTATTCTTTTGTTTTTCGGACAAGTAATTTTTGTTCCTGGACAAGTTGAAAATCACACTTTACTTGTCCATGGACAATTAGAGAGAATCAATATTTCGACACTCCTGTTTATGGGCGGAGATCATTTCTCTGTATGTTATATAGTGAAAACTTTGAATATCATTTCTCAGAATCTTAACTGATTGATATCTACAGAATTTCACTGGATTGATTCTTAAGTGCTCCTTTATCAGTCTGTAAAAATATATTGTGATCATATGAAAAATTTCTCTATAAGTTGTATAGTGAAAACTTTAAAAATCATTTTCTCAGAATCTAACTGATGGATATCAACCTAATTTCACCAGAAAGATTCTTTAGTGATCCTTTATCAGTCTACAAAAAAATATTCTGATCAGATGCAAAATTTGTCTTTAATTGTCAGAGGTCATTTCTTTTGATATGTTATGTGGGGTATTATCAGATATAGGGTAAAACAAACTTTTTCAAAGTTTAAATAGATGGATTTGAACCAAATATTTTGGGAATATTATTTCTGTGAAGTTGTATCAGGCTGCAAAAAATATTTGATTAGATGAACAACATGCTTTTTATTGGCAGAGGACATTTCAACATTTAAAGTGAATATTTTATCTTTTGGTATTATTACCTAAATGATGATTTTTTTTAGACTCCTTTAATTTAATAGGTGTAAAGATTGTAGGTATGAAGGAACATAAGCTTTGTTGGAATCCAAATGTTTAGAAACATTAGGTGAAATAGGGAACCTGAGATACCCCTTGAGAGTTGGTCAGTTTAGTTGAACGAAGGGTGACTGCACTTAGAGGATATAATGATGTAAAGTGGCCTACTGAGGTTCAGAGAGGTGTAGAAATAGCTGAGTTGACTGCACTCTAAAGTTAGAATTTTGTTTTGATGACACAATTATTGTGAAGTAACACCCTTATAGTGGTGTTTAATAAATAGTGGAAAGACCTACAATCAAAATTTTGTGGACAAAGTACCAGTATATTGTGCAGTAACATTCTGTTAAATTTGTTAATTTTATTTTTGGATTTGAAACATATTTCACTGGAATGATCCTTATAAGCTCGACTGTTTTGGAAGAAAACCCGAGGTATTATGATCACCTTGGCGTCGTTGGTGTTGATTTTGGCATTGGCGTGACAAACTTAAACCTTGGTCATAACTTTTGAATGGTAAGTTATAAAGCCTTCATATTTCACATTATGATTGCTTGGGCCAAGAATTTTCTGTAGGTACCAAGTTCAAGGTCATCACTCAAGGTATAGGTCATTTTTCAAGGTCAAATTTCTTTAAAAAATTTAACCTTGGTCATAACTTTTGAATGGTATGTCATAGAGCCTTCATATTTCACTTGATGATTGCTTGAGACAAGACCTTTCTGTAGGTACCAAGTTCAAGGTTATCACTCAAGGTCAAGGCCATTTTTCAAGGTCAAATTTCTTTAAAAATTAAACCTTGGTCATAACTTTTGAATAGTATGTCATAGAGCCTTCATATTTCACATGATCATTGCTTGGGACAAGAACTCTTTGTAGGTTCCAAGTTCAAGGTCATCACTTAAGGTCAAGGTCATTTTTCAAGGTCAAATTTCTTTAAAAAATTTAACCTTGGTTGTACTTTTGAATGGTTAGCCATAAAGCCTTCATATTTCACATGAACATTGCCTGGGACAAGACCTTTCTGTAGGTACCAAGTTCATATATTTGCATTTGCCTAAGAAATAATTAACAGCCGAGCGTTGGCACCCGCTTGTGGTGCTCTTGTTTTATACAGCCTCAACATCCTCTAATAATCATTATCAGGATATTCAGGCCTGTGGAGCAAATCAAGCGCCTCTAGTCTTGTTTACTCTCTAGTCACAAATGTGGTCCAATCTCAATGAAACTTGGTCAGAATGGTTGTCAAGTCATGAGGAAGAACCCTATTAAGGATGGGAGGGATCCATGTCATATCAGGGGATAAGGGGTCTTAATTACAATTTTCTTGTTTGCGCTCTAGAGGCCACAAATATGGTCCAATCTTTATGAAACTTGATCAGAATATTTGTCAAGTCATGAGGATGAACCCTATTGAAAATGAGAAAGATCTGTGTCATATCTTGAGAAAATGGGCCTTAATGACAATTTTTTCGTTTACGCTCTAGAGGCCACAAATACGGTCCAATCTTTATGAAACTGTCAGAATGTTGGCAAGTTTACAAGGATGAACCCTACTGAAAATGGAAAGGATACATGCCATATCAGGAAAAGGGGCCTTGATGTCTAAATTCTTATTTACACTCAACCACAAGTCTTAAAAGTATAATTATGACTTTTGCTGGAAATTTTTATAATAGTTAATTTATACAAATTACACAGGTGAGCGATTAGGATCATCATGGTCCTTTTGTTAACTCACCTAAGCACGAAGTGCTTAAGGGAGCTATTGTGATCAATCAATGTCCATCACAGCATCAACTTTTTTAGCTCACCTGAGCACGAAGTGCTCATGTGAGCTTTTGTGATCACCTTTTGTCCGGCGTCCGTCCGTCGGTCGTCATCCGGCGTCCGTCAACAATTTCTTTAAACGACATCTCCTAAACAACTAGGCCAATTAACACCAAATTTTACAGAAATGTTGCTTAGGTGGTCCCCTTCAAAAATAGCTAAAAGAATTGAAATCCATGAAAAACTCTGGTTGCTATGGCAACAAAGGTGAAATTTTAAGAAAATCTTTAAAATTCTTCTTCTTCTCAACCAGTAGTCCTACAGACTTAAAACTTGGCATGGATGATCAGTTCATAGACCTGAATAAAAATAGCTAAAATCAAATCTTTTGGGCCACCAGGTGCCGAGCACCAGGGGGGAGGGGGTAGTACTTTGGGTAAATTTTGTAATCTTTAACCTTCTTCTTCTTTGGAACCAGGAGCCCTACAGACTTGAAAATTGGCATGGATGATCAGCTCATAGACCTTAATAAGAATAGCTAAAATCATATCTGTTGGAATGCCAGGTGCAGAGCACCAGGGGTTAGGGGGTAGTACTTCGAAATTTTTGTAATCTTTAACCTTCATCTTCTGATGAACCAGGAGCCTGACAGATTTGAATATTAGCATGGATGATAAGCATATAGACCTTAATAATAATAGCTAAAATCATGACTGTAGATTCACCAGGTGCGGAGCACCAGGGGGGAGAGGGTAGTACATTATGAAAATTTTGTAATCTTTAACCTTCTTCTTCTTCTGAACCACATGCCCTACAGACTTGAAAATTGGCATGGTGGATCAGCTCAAAGACCTTAATATAAATAGCTAAAATCATGACTGTAATGCCACCAGGTGTGGAGCACCAGGGGGGAGGGGGTAGTACTTTTGGTAAATTTTGTAATCTTTAAGCTTCTTCTTCTGATGAACCAGGAGCCCTACAGACTTGAAAATTGGCATGGATGATCAGCTCAAAGACCTTAATAGAAATAGCTAAAATCATATCTGTTGGGCTGCCAGGTGCGGAGCACCAGGGGGGAGGGGGTAGTACTTTTGTGAAGTTTTTGTAATCTTTAACCTTCTTCTTCTTCTGAACCAGGATCCTGACAGATTTGAATATTGGCATGGATGATCAGCATATTGACCTTTTTATAAATAGCTGAAATTATGACTGTAGATTCACCAGGTGCGGAGCACCAGGGGGGAGAGGGTAGTACTTTTGTGAAAATTTTGTAATCTTTAACCTTCTTCTTCTTCTGAACCACAAGCCCTACAGACTTGAAAATTGGCATGGAGGATCAAATCATAGACCTTCATGAAAATAGCTAAAATCATGACTGTAATGCCACCAGGTACGGAGCACCAGGGGGGAGGGGGTAGTACTTTTGTGAAAATTTTGTAACTTTAACCTTCATCTTCTAATGAACCAGGAGCCCTACAGACTTCTATATTGGCATGGATGATAAGCATATGGATCTAAAATAAAATAGCTAAAATCATGAATGTAGGGCGACCAGATGCGGTACATTAGGGGGAGAGGGGGTAGTACTTTGGATCAATCTTGATATCTTTATCCTTATTCTTCTCCTGGATCAGGAACCCTACAGACTTGAAAATTGTCATGGGTGATCAATATATTGACATTAATTAAAATAGCTAAAATCATGACTGTAGGGTCACCAGGTGCTGAGTGTCTTGGAGAGGGGATAGTACTTTGGATCATTTTTGAAATCTTTAAACTTCTTCTAATGAACCAGGAGTCCTACAGACTTGAAAATTGGTATGGATGATTAGCATATAGCCATTAATTGAATAAGCTAAAATCATGACTGTAGATTCACCAGGTGCAGAGCATCTTGGGGGAGGGGGAGTACTTTGTTGAGAATTTTGAATCCCTACAGCCTTTATATTTGACATGGATTGATCAACTCATTAAAGAAAACTTTAAAAAACTCAGACTCAGCCTGTATATCTGGCATAGATTAGCTGATCACAGACCTTTTATGAAAAAAGCTTAAATAAATAATGACCAGGGGAGGAGCAGAGGGGGGGGGATTATTTCAAATGTTATCTGATTGAATAAGTGAAAATCATGGACATACCTAGGTAATGAAGCTTTTTTCTCAGGTGAGCGACCCAGGGCCAACGGCCCTCTTGTCTTTAAACGACATCTCCTCCTAAACTTATGAATCAATGTCAACCAAACTTGGCAGAGATATTCCTTGGGTGATCCCTTGTAAAAATTGCTGAAATTGATAGGATCTGTGCCATATCACAGTAAAAGGGGCCTTAATAACAAATTTCTTGTTTTAACATTAGAAGCCACAAATATGGTCCAATCTTCATGAAACTTGGACAGAATGTCTGTTTGGTCATAAGGCGAACTCTTTTGAAAATGGGAAGGATCCATGCCATATCACAGGAAAAGGGGCCTTAATGACAATTTTGTCAACAATTTCTTTAAACGACAACTTCCCCTAATCTTATGAGTCAAAATCAATGGAACTTGGCAGAAATATTCCTTGGGTGGTCCCTTGTAAAAATTGCTTAAATGGAAAGGATCTGAGCCATATCACAGGAAAAGGGGCCTTAATGACAATTTTCTTGTTTACACTCTAGAAGCCACTTAGATTTGCTATTACAAGAAGTTCAAGCCTGTGGAGCGACTCAAGCCATTCATGGCTTTCTAGTTATTTAGTCAAACAAAATAATTCAAGCTCTTACTGAAAAGGCCCATTACATAAGTCCAACCACATTTCGCCTTTGATGACAGGCGATTGCGATTTTGTCAGGTATCGGAAATCATAAATGTATCACTGACAGGACTCGGTATCAAACCACATGCGATTGTTTCATAACATCATTTGTGTAAGATTTATCATCACAAATATGTTTCATGTAATAACATAGAAGACAAAATCGGATAATGAAGCAATCACCTTTGGACAGAACAAGTTTCCCTTTTGACAAGAGCACAAGGAGCAAATCAAAGTTTGAAATGATAATAATAACAATAATAATAATAAAAATAATGATGATAATAAGTTTTATAATTAATTTAAAGATGAAATAATATCAATTGAACTGTGCAAAAGGCAAAAGAACGACAAACTTGGAGAAAACCTTTTTCTCACACAAATCCTGAAGAAAAATAGTGCAAAAAGGAACCATACCGTCGCCATTACTTGAAATTAGGATAAATTTATCCCTGATTACCTGAGCACATTTCTCATGAATATTTATGATATAAAGCAAAAAAAAAAAAACTTTTATGTTTGATCATTTGGGGCGGCGCATCGAAGGGGGGGGGGGCGAGGTAGGGGGGCAGGACTTAGAGCTATGTAGATATATCTTTTCTTCCAGAAGTTTGACGGTATTTATATTTGAAATGTTCTTATATCATCCTTTTGTAAGCTTTGATGATCATAGTCACGGATTGTAGTTAAACAATCTTTGCCCAATTTAACCCCCGTGCTAGGCTGTTTTCAAGATGCAAAGACATTTTTTTTATATTTTTTTTTAATTTAAAATCTCAACTCCGCATTGCATTGAAGTGCATGGGCAACCTTTCTCACACGTAAGTAAACGTTTTGACTTCTCAATCAAAGTCGATATTAGGTTTAACATAGTGTTAAATTAGCTTTTTGTTATGCAATTGGACCTATATGTTGGACAACCAGGTGCGGAGCAAGAGATGGTGGAAAGACAAAAGTCTATATTTAAATATGTAACTTTTTCTTCTGATGCAGAAGGCTATTATCCTGTATATATTTTCTGGATCATGAATTAATCGTCCTTTGTGAAAAAAGCTAAGAACATTATTGTTCGGACACCAAGAGCGGTTCATATGTGCAGAGAGGGGGTACATATTTGAAGGGACAAGACTCGGGTTTTATTTATCTTGTCCGTCCGGCCGTCCGTCTGTCCGTCCGTCCGTCTGTCCGCTCAAATCTGGATCCCGCGATAACTTAATAACTAAGCAAGCGTTTTTGATGAAAGTTGGTATATGACTAGATGGCAATGTGTAGATTATGCACATCATTTTATTTTTGTTTTTCGACTTAAATTGAGGTTGCTATGGTTACAGAAATAGTGAAAATAATAATACTTGTTTTAGGAGGTACTCTGACAGCTCGTAGGTATATTGATGAAATCCTCAATACCCACGTTAGATTTTACGCTGGTGCTATTGGGGATGGATTCATTTTAATGGATGATAATGCCCGTCCACACACGGTCCGTATAGTCCAAGTCTCGCCAAGAAGAGGGCATTCTACGTCTGGACTGGCCGGCTCGCTCACCGGACCTAAATCCGATAGAGCATATGTGGAATGAGCTACAGGTCCGAGTTTCGGCTCGCCAGGTCCAGCCAAGGACACCCCATGAGCTCGGCCAGATCCTTAGTGAAGAATGGTCTGTTATTACCCAAAGAATAATCCAGAACTTAATCAGGAGTATGCAGAGGCGCTGTCAGGCTGTTATTGACAGTGTCGGCTCTCATACTCGTTATTGAACGAACACCCTTTTTTGGTCAATTGGATTTTTTCAATTTTCAAGAAAATAGAACAATTTTTAGGATCACCCTGTTTGGTCTAGACAAAGTCTTCTTATCATTATAAAGCTTTATTTTCTTCCTAATATTTGACAAACTGATAACAATCGATTTTTAGTCGTCATTTTTGCTTCATTTTTAGCAGCATTACCATTTCCGCTTTTTTATTTACGTCAAGATATTTTCGCAAAATTTTATCTGATACTTTCAAAATTCACACAGCATCAGGACTATAGTATTCTAGGTATCTATGAGTAAAACATGTATTGAAAGAGAAGCATGTTACGCGTTACATGCGCTTTTTGGCGTTTTTTTTTTATAATCTTGATAATATTTTTCATTCACAGCCATGGGTCTCAGAATTTACGCTTGAAAATGATAAACAATAATGTGCTGTTTTAGCCTATACAGCGATTTTATTTTAAAATTGGATAAAAATATGACTGATTTTCATAAAAAAGCCCGACGTTACTGCGACGTCTCAATGCATACATAGCAGTAGATGCTAGTGTTATGTGATATAGTGAAGGTTATCTGTCATGGTAATAATTTTGAAAAATACTTAGGGAGCGTGAATGTTTCACAATCACATCTTTTCATTGGCTGTAATGATCAATCATTTAACCGTACTTATCAAAAGAAAAAACTCATCAGCAGCCAGTTTTGTTTGAAATTTGTGACCATTTGAAGAAGTCCCGTGTGGCTCAATTGTTGGGGCTAGAGACTCTTCTTCCGAGAAATCGCAAAAGTGAACTTTGCTGTAAAAATGTTTGAGTAATTTATCGAATGCCAATTTTCACTTGTCTTTACACATTTATTCACTCATTTGCACATGTGCATCAAGCCTGTTCTATTGTCTGTCTTGCGTTCAGGATGACGAAATGGTACAAACTTTGCAAATTATACCCAACTTTACGCCGTATTGTCAACCTAAACGCAGAGCAACAGATAGAGGGATATTGTGGTTTTCAAATTTAAATATTTCATTATTCGTCGAGAACCCACAACATACGGTTTCATTCGGAAATAAAGATTTTTTACCGGCTTTACCACTCATATCTGGCCCCCTGTAAACTCAGATTAGGACAAAGTACGGAACAAAGGTTGAAAGGGCATGTATCTAAAAAATACACCCTACCAGTACAAAGTTGCTGGCATCAACCTTTATCATCTATGCAAACCAAGGACTCTAACTTCCTGACTGTGTTCCTTATGACATAAGGTACATAGTGGTGTAACAACCCTTTGTCTGAGAAGACGCACCTTCATTAAGGTAGTGGACCCGTAATAGTTCCGCAACATTTCGGAGCTTATGATCTTTAAGAATGTTAACCGAGGTTCCCTAATGAAACTATTGGGAAAGCTCCGTTAACACTGTTAAAGTGATTACTTCCGAAACGTTGCGGTGTATTACGGTTCCACTACCTTAATCTTACCACGCGTACCCTGTCTTGTATGTCAAAAAAATTGGCAAACATTATTATTGTGAAAAATGACGAAATTGCCTCTAACAAGCTACTTCTTCGTAAATTCCCGATGCTTTCTACACAAAAAGACTAAAGAAATAATGTGTTATCTTACGATGTGGCCATATAGGCTATTCGTAACATTTCTGTCCGTTTTCTGTCCGTTTCGACGTATGTACGTCCACATAAAGGTAAAAGAAGTCCCGCATTTATGGATGGATTTGGATGGCTTGTTTGCAGAATGTTCCTATGCACTTCACGCATATTGTCGGGGTAGGTTGAGGCTGCCGCGCAATCATGAGGCGACTTATTTTGTGGCTATTACTCATTAAGGTAATAGTTGAGCCGTAATAGTTCCGCAAAATTACGGAATTTACACAATGTTGATCGAGGTTTTCTTAGGAAATCATTAGGAAACCTGAATCAACACTGTTATAGTTCATTAATACCAAAACGTTGCGGTACTATTACGGGTCCACTACCTTAAATTATCACCTGCAACATCTCTGAAAACCAGCAAGTCGTCAGGTATGGGTCTCATAGTCATGTGACTTTATGTGACGTTATGAACATAACGCCATGACCTTCCGCAATCGTTGCGGATGTAAAGTTCATATGATCAGCTGCAGACGCCGTCGAATTATGGATATCAACGTTTATATTATAACTATACCAATATCTGTATGATAACACCCCGTATGATATTTTTTATCTTATCACATAGTTATTTTTAGAACAAAAATATAATGTGGTTATTTTTTGAAACTTGCATTTCAGTAAGAAACATCGTCGAAAACAAGACAAATAGAGGTTATAAGATAAATACAACACGTACTTAGTGTATTGTATGAAAAAAAATCTAACTCGGTTGTGAGAATTGATAATTGTCTCGGCAGAGCCTAGACAATGATCAATTCTCCCAACCTCATTAGATATTTTTTTCATATAATACACTGAGTACGTGTTGTATTTATCCCAAGGTCCTTCCGAAAACCGCAGAAACCAGTCGTGAAATTTTCAAATGATTTTCAGACGATTCTAGACTTGCCAAATACCAACGCTAATGACAAAACGATGTAAACTGTTTGCAATTTATACCCCGTTTTGTACATGCAGGGATAAACTGGTAAGAAAAGTGATACTTTGCTTCGCTAATCAGCCCAAGGGAACACGAATTCTTACTTGTGTCGACCCAGTTCCCATACGTGTCTCCTGACGGCGACCCGATTTCGTCCAAGGCTTCACCGTGAAGCGTGGCTGCCATGGCCACAGAGAACTGGAACAGTGAAAACTATTGAGGGTTGGTAGGGGTGGGTGGGGGTGTGAATGTGGGGGCGGACGGACATGAATCAAAGTCACCTTTCCGCAAAAAAATGATCGAAACAAATGGCGTAGGGTGTCCATGTGCATAGTCATATAATAAAAATATGTTTTGAATAGTACAGCCTATCAAGTTAATCAGCAGTGATTTGATTATTCGGGATTGAGATAGGTCTAATCGAAGAAGGTTGCAATTGATAAAAGATAAAGGACATTCCATCGGAGGGAAGGATTTTATAACCTCACAACTTTATCTTGTAAGATTTTGATCACACATCGATCGTTGTCACAAAAGTATAAAAATGTGAGGAAACGGGAGAGAAACAGGCAAATATTGATGTTTACAAGAAAGATAATCGATCTTACTTAGTTAGAAACGTTTGCTTTAGTTACTCCCCTTGTCTCATGCCAACGTCTGGTTCTCAAACTTGGGTGATATCGTAATAATAATGTTAAAATAAGTTAACATCTTGCTCCCAGGATGGCAAAACGGTGCAAACTGTTTGCAAATTATACTCCGCTTTGCACGTGCACTTGCGTGCAAAGCGGGTATAATTTGCCGATTGCACAGCCACCGGGATTCCAATGTATTTTTTTGATTTGAAGAGCGAATAGTCGGGGAAAAAAATTAAAGGAAATTCAACTAATCAAGGATATAATCATAATTAGGCTTCCCAAACCCGGTATCAAGTGCTAAACAGAAAATAATTATGGGCAAGTTTCGGCTGGTTGTCCGAACGATACAAGGAACGATTTCAAAAAGTACATCCTCACCCATGAATTAATTTAAAAAAAACTTGCAAAGCTAAGTGAGATTCGAAACAGTATATTGTTGCAAAAACATTAAGTATTGTTAAAGACAGAATGGTTTAGCGAACATTGACAATACGCAGGCGTAGTTAGTTTTCCCTGTGATCATTCATGGACACTTTGATGTCTACTTCTGGCTATATAATTTGATTTACTGGACTTCTCGACATTAAACCCCTTCGGTCTATTTTCCTCTGGGTGTTTTTTCTGTTGTTTTCAGAAGTTTAGTAAATGGTCGGTTATTGAAGACGTCAAAGGTCCAAATTTCAATTTGAGACTAGGCATGTCCTTGTTTCGGCTATTGGTTATATTGTTTAAGTTCAATTTCGTGAAAGAGTAAATGTTCTTCAGAAATATGTAATTTAACTCATTATCAGATGACAAAGATTAAGACCTGTCAAAATCATTTACAATGTAAAAGAAAAAATCGGTCTCGTGTGGAAGACACCTTTCTAAACCGGCCGTTAAGAAATAACTCGTAACAGTCTATTTCTTTATGTCCCCATGTTTTCAAAGAGGGCACCAAAAGGTAGGATAGTTTGGAAGTACATGTAGATTAAAAGTTTTTCGTTTGTTTGAATTGGGATTTACGCCGCCTTTAACACTATTTCTGTTATATCGCGGCTAGAGCACCTAACATTTGATTCTTGTTATTTCTCTCATCAATACTACTAATACATCCTTTTCTAGCCTCAAGCTGCTATCCCAAATAGGTCTACGGTTATCAACCCATTGGTATGAGACAAATAGCCGGAAAGGATGAGTGCCGCCATCGGGGATCGAACCCGGGACCTCTAGATGGACAGACCGACGCGCTACCAACGTCGCTTTGACGGCTGCTGGAAGAGAGGTGAATCAGACCTACCGGGACGACTCCATAAAAAACACTGAAACCGAACTCCCGTTTACGTAAATCTAATACACGTACATCAGTAAAATACATAAATGGTACACCTCCAGTGGCGACAAACGGGATCGGATGGCACTAGAAGTCGCCATAGCCGATTGAACTTCCTGTAACGACAGCGTTTAATACTCACGCAACATTCGCTGACGTGAAAAACGGGAAGAACGAAGGTTCGTGAATCTCGTGATACACATACAGGTCTACACCGATTGCATGTTATCGATTCTATCAATGACAATTATACGCACTCAGAAGGCGACCAACATAGAATATATTGGGTAAAGTTTATGTGTGGACTGTGACAAAAGATGATTGTCCTCCGTCCGCTCTCCTTTACTATGAATTGAGCGTTGGCGAATAACCAAAGCATCGAAACTACAGCTTGAATAAGCTGTAGTTACGACATAATCATCATTCATCGACTTTTTCGAAAGAGGATTTATTTCAAATACGCACTTTCGTAATGTGCGTTCTGGTAGTCACGCCCTTGTAACTAAACTAGATATGGATATAAATAAGGAAATGTAACATTTATATTTTGTAACTTGATTTTATGGCACTGAACGAGGATTATTTTAATAAGCGATATTTGGTTCAGATATCATTTGCAATATACAAAAGGGTAATTTAAGGTAGCAAATGTCAATTTCTAATGACATCTGACCCAATTGCAATCAGCTGTGTGGGACAGCTTGGCCTCGTAAATCTTTTATCGGCAGTTGTTTGGACGAATCATGCTATTTTCTATCTATGAAATGTAAAATAGCACTTTTTCCGTTAAATTTGTCCAGCTGATACTATATGTGTCTTATAAATGAAAAAGGAACCCTTATCTGGAATTATTAGTGATGCCGCATAGAACGCAAAAAGGATACACTTTGTATACTCACATCCTCCTTTTATTAACTTCGAAATCGTATTCAAATGAAAATGTTGGTCAAGCCCCCCCCCCCCCCCCCCCCACACACACACACGCAAAAACACTCAACATGCTCAAACAGATCTTTTACGAACCGAAAACGATCCTCGTTGCCGCAGATGCACAATACTAATTTCCCACAGCTGCTTCTTTGGAGCAACTCCAGAGATGGTTGCTTCATACAGGGTGCATTAGACTAAAAATTGATTTTTGGTAATAATGAAAGTCATGGAACGTCTTCGACCTATCGCGATATCGGTAAAGGTCTGTTTACACATTCCCTTTTTTTTTGGATACGGTGCCGCTACGATTCGCCACGATTTGTAAAATCGTCGTGTACCGTGGTGATGCGTAGTAGAACCGTGGTGAATCGTGGTGACTCTTGATGACTCGTGATGATTCGAGAATCTCCACGGTAGCGCTACGGTCCGGAAATTTTAAACCTTTTAAAACATTCGTGGCGAATCGTGTTGGGTATTGGGCGTGGCCTACTTTGTAGCGCGTCTTTAGCGGAATCGCACTTATTCGTACTGACACCGTAGCTATATTCGAGGCTGTTCTTGAGAGATCGTAGCCAGTCGTGGAATCTTTGACATTACGAATTCTCACGATTTATCACGAATTGTGTACGGTTGTCCTACGAATCATCCACGGTTTCGCTACGGAGCTCCAAGGTTGACCACGACCAAAGCCGTGGGAGCTCGTTTCGCTACCGCCGTGTATCGTACTAGTACCATATCGAACCGTACAAGCACCTTGAGCATTCGTTGTGCCACCGTGGTCAATCGTCATTGACCGTAGCGTTGCGGTCATGAATCGTCATTGATTCGTAGCGATACCGTACAGACACCATACAAATAACGTGGACATTCTTACTGGAATCGTAGCGACACTGAATATTTCTACTATTCGCCCCGATTCGTCGCGATCCATCCCGATTTTTCTGACCACGAGAAAACTGTGTGAATCGTAGAGGAAAGCGTGAATGTGTAAACGGATCATAACGTATTCTATGTATGAAACTTTTAACTCGTAGCACGTGAACAGATTCAATACAGGCCCAAGTTCAAATGTGTTAAAGGCGACTGTTCATATTTATTTGTATTGTAAAATGAGATTCAAGTGGGATTTGATATATCATGGAAGGGAGAACGGCTTCTGTCAAAAGTATTTCTCCTTTTTTACGATATTTCATGCAAGTCGGGAGAGATGCTCTTTTCCCGTAGCGAGAAACGAGACCGATCAATTTAGAAATATATCGCAAGTTTGTTTTGTTTCAATAGAGTCAAAATGTCTGTTGTTCTGTAGTAGAAAAAGCAGTCCATTTTCATGTGTTTGTTGCTACTGAAAGCCGTCGTCATAGCGCAGTTGGTAGCGCGTCGGACTGTCAATCCAGAGGTCACGGGTTCGATCCCCGACGGCGGCACTCATTCTTTCCGACTATTTGTCTCTGACCAAAGGGTTGATAATCGTAGACCTATGTGAGATAGCAGCTGGAGGCTAGGAAAGGATGTGGTGGTTGTACTGGTGAGAGAAATACCAGGAAACCATTGTTAGGTGCTCCAGCCGCCGCGATATAACTGAAAAAATGTTGAAAGCGGCGTAAAACTCCATTAAATCAATCAATCAATTGTTTCTACTGAAGACATTCGCTTGAAAATTGGCATGTTTGTTCAGTTACACATAAGCCGCAAGATGTCAACTTGAGCTGAATTAACAAATTCCAAAGCTAATTCTTAAAGAAGGCTTGATGTAAATTAAAAATGCTACGTTCAGGTTTTGTTTGAATTTTGTGGACATAGGCGACGGACTTGACAAACGTTATAAAATGATATACACGCACATGATATATTGTTACCTCAAAATGGGTTGACCAAGTGTAGGTAAAAATCACGAAGTTTTTAATCACCAGTTTGGTTTCAGTGGTTGATTTTGGGTGTAGTATTGACGTATTTTTAAGTCAAGTAGAAAAGTAGGCTTACGACATCGAAATCACTTAACAATATCAGACTCATCCAGATTTTAAGAAGCGGCTATTGACTAAAGCTGATCAGAAATGACGATAGGTCCAGTTATACCCAAGGGTCAAGATAAAAAAAATGGGGGGGGGGGGGGGGTTAAAGTCGATCTAAATTTGTTATATGTGATGAAACCCTATGTTGTCGGTACTCATTTTAAACGTCAGGAATAATGTAATTTATAAATTTTAAAAAAACACTATAGCCCCTCATCTGTAGTTCTTTATACGCGAGGAAACATTTTAGTAAAGGAATTTAATAATATAGTAATGGTCCATTTCTATGGTGATTGTCATTTTGAATGATGAGGCCTATACCTAAAGGTATCAAGATGTTCTTGCCAGAATACGCCAAATGTTAACTGGGAGGTAAAAACCCGTTACAATAAAACCCTCAAACGTCGAGTTTAGACCAAAACCCCATGACTACATGTTACAAAAATCTGTGGCTTCGGGGGTTTCGGTCGACAACTGACATCTTAGTCCGGCAGAAAAATGGCATATTTTACTTGAACCTAGAAGTGTGGTATAAAGTTTTTTTCTTGGCTGATTCTTGTAGCCCAAGTCTTACTCATCAAGAATCTGCCTGATGACACCTTGTCATCAGTGAGCATTTTGAGAAAATCGAGATGGCAGCCAGGACCCCTTGAACAAGTACATGTTACCACTTTACTTGTCTTGATGTTAGGTGTTTATGCATTTTTGACCTTCGTTTTGTCATAAAGATCATACCTTTAGGTATTAGTGGAAATTAACCAATAAAACGAAAGAAACAATAACTATTGTAGACAATATGGCAGCCAAACAGCAATATTACACGGCATTTAGAGAACAATAGATGCTATTTGGCAACCAAACTTTTGAATTGGTTTAATTCCTGTAATGTCTATTTATGATATCTGCAATCCCGTCTACTTAAAATTAGATTGATAGCCCTATCACCGCTTGTAAATTGACTTCCTAACTAAATGGCAGCCAGAAATGCAAAATTGAGAATGATACCATTTTGATTTACTTCATATGTTAAATGACCTTGATACCTTTATTAAATATTACTATTAATCTGCTTAATTGCCGTTTTCTGATAAAACAACTACTTGTACTTAAATTGATAATCAAAATTGTGTCAATCAGTCAAGATGGCTGCCAAACAGAACGGTTGATTGTTTGGCAACATTGTACTGTGAATAAGAGTTTACACAGTTTTTCTTTTTAATTTATATCAACTTTTCTTCTCTTTCCATCCTCTTTTCATCAAGCGGATTGTGTCTGTCACTACATAGAGTCATTTTTCTAAGTTTGAGATGGCAGCCAGGAATGTGGATGACAGCATCTTTAACCCTATCTTTATGCTGATTGTTCTCTATAGATTTCCACTTGCTCGCCCTTAGATCTTGTAATTTGATATCAAGTCATACCCAAACATACATAATGTAAACATCCTTATTTAGACTCAGAGAGGTCCAATGAACAAATAAATATCATTCTTTGACATTCCTTAGTGGTTATATGGTGACTTTAACAGACTAAAAGAAAAACAGAGACAATTTTTGTTTTTAAAACTGGCTGTCATCTCGAAATTAGAATTTAAATGATTTTCTAATTGACCATAATTTATAAGGATGGCGTACAGAACTCACAAAGTAGATGTTTGGGTCATAAAATTTAGATACATGTTCAAATGTGGAAGGACATCTACAAAAGCGTTTCCTAAGTTATTTTAGCTGCCATCTAGAAATTTGCCCTAAACTACTATGCGGACCAGAGATAACGCATATTAACTTCTTGGATCTGCATAAAATGAATGATTTCATACCTTATTTCACTATATCGCCTTGAGGAGCGTATGATGCCCCCAATATAATGATGTTACATGTATTTGGATATAAGCTAATTTAGTATTTAAAACTGGTTGCCTTCTCGCATTTGGAAGATTGTGACTTTAAAATAAGCGCTTCATGATCGAAATGAATATTAAAATCCTAAATTTAGATGCATGGGCCACTATAATTAAACAAAAGATAATAAGAAGCGAAGACAGTGTTTTTCTATCATTTTTTTAAATTCTTGGGCGACACCTTGAGATCGCTTAGAACGACAAGTAGAACCCAAAATATCCAATTATGACATCTTGATTCTTAAGTAGGAAGGTCAAATGATCATTTCAATCAATTGTTTGTTTTGCTGCCATTCCATTTTCACAATGATTATTAACATTTGTTCATTGCGAATTAAAATGTAATGTTTGTCTGAGCTTGGCAGAAATCTTGATGACCATAAAATTGTAAAGTAAGGTAAAGCTGCAAAATAAAGTGAGTTTTTTACTTGGGTTTACTACTACTTTAATCAGTATTTCAATAAATATACGTTGCTTAGAGCACTGGTGGACACACGTTCATACGATATTTGCCTTGGCCGGAGATCGAACCATGGTGCCTATGGTTGAGAGTCCGACACTGTGCAATGTTCTAGGTTCAAAAAATCAACTGTAATAAACATTTGAAACTTTTCCTAGCACTGTAATCGACATGATAACAAGATTCTGGTAAAAAGTCTTTAAAAGTGAAGTTCCTCAGCAAAATCTTGTATTAGCCGATACAAAAAATCTGTTATATTTTTTCAGTCGTGGCTGCTATCTTGAATATTGAAAAGCAAAGGGCATTTTTTTTTAAAATGTTGTTTCAGAGAAGCATATTTAAGTTCACATTTCTGACTTTTATCTTGGGTTTTATGACATATACACATGATCAAGGCTCTAATCCATCCAAATTTCAAGTAAGAATGGTCTCAGATTTAAGTTCAACCAAAAGCAATATATTTCAATTATTCAATTGTATGTGTACATTATTAGAATTTATTTAGAGCTTTTGCCTTTTCACTTTTATAAAGAGTTCAACTTGCTGAACACTATCCTAATAACCATAATCAATTTGATTTTTGTTTAAGGCAGTCGTTTTCTCACCTATTTTGGCAGGGCATGTTAAAAGCAAAAATGGCGAGTGAAAGGTTTATTTGTTTTCGTTGGAAATCCACTTTTCATTTTTCCTGACTGACTTCCAATTTCAGAAAGAAATTCAAATGGAGGTTGGTTTTATAAGCCAATTTTCAAAATTGGTCAGATTACTTGCGGACTAAATGTTTAAAGTTATTTAAAGGTTGTTGTTGGTTTCAACGTGAATTTCAGAATCCCACTTGGCTACCTGCCGCCACCATAGCGCAGTTGGTTAGGCATAAAACTTTCAATCTGGAAGTCGTGTGTTCGATCCCTGGTGGCGGCAAATATCCTTTCTGACGTTTGTCTCTCACCAATGGTTAGATAATCGTTAACCTATGTGAGATAGCAGTCAGAGGCTAGGAAAGGGTGTAATGGTAGTACAGATGTAAGAAATACCAGGAATCCATTGTTAGATGCTCCGGCCGCCGCGATATAACTGCGAAATTGTTGAAAGCGGCGTAAAACCCATTCAAACAAACACACAAACAAACAAATCCACTAGGCTACCATCTTGATTACATTTCTAAATTTATATCCGAATTTGAGCATGTTTTGTTTTTCTAGTTCTTATAAGCTCAGAAAAGAGGGAATGGTATGATAAGAAATATGTAGATATCATGCTTATGCTGAGCTTGTATATTGTATGAAAGTCCTGGCTGCCATCTCCATTTTCAAAAATCTCAATGGTTACACGGTGTCATCAGTGTTTTTATTGATGAATGCCTTGGATAGAAAGATCAATCTAGGTATCAGCTAAACTGGCCACAAAAAATCTCCCAGATTGACTATTTAACTTGAGCACAAATTTGCATTTATGCATTTCTGGCTGCCAAGTTCAATTTCCGAAAAAATCAAATCATATGACAAGATTTCTTTACCCGTTTTCAAAAAGAAAATGGTTTCAGCCTCTGAACAATGTAGTTCATTCTGAGGTTGAAGTCTGTCATAACATGGCTCTTTAAACTGTTTACTTATCCAGAATTCCATTGGCTGCCATCTTGATTACAATTCAAAATTCAAATTTTAATTCTCACATTAATTCATTTTCTAATGAGCATCTTAGTGACCAGAACAAGTGAAAAAATAGGCTCAGAAAAAATAAATATAGCAAGTTAATGATCAGTTTGTATATTTTACGATAACCCTGGCTGCCATCTCCATTTTCTCAAAATGCTCAATGATGACAAGATGTCATCAGTCAGATTCTTGATGTGCAATGTCTTAGCTATCAGAATCAATCAAGAAAAAAACTTTATACCACACTACTAGGTCCAGCTTAATTTCTGCCGGACTATCTACTGTCTTCCCAAGTTCACTTCTACAAAAAGATTTTTTCGAACAGAATAAAAACACCCGTACAATGTCCTGTTTTATCCGCATTGTTTTTCTTCATTCTGAACACCACTCGGCCAATCTCACGATCAACCTCGGATGTACATAGACGGGCTATTTTTTTTTTTAAAAAAAAAAGAAAAACAAAACGTTAGCCCTCGAAACTGTGAGTGAAAACATTCGACGTCGCCAACTACTCGTTTAAGTCACTGACGTGAAACCATCGTATCCTAATATTTATAAATATCTTTAGATTCTTAAATAACGGCTGAAAAAATCTTAATTTTTGAGAATGATTCGACATTTTTAAACAGTAAGATTTTCAGCCGTTATTTACTGAAAAAGATATCAATCTACAGTGCCTTTTTTTTTCTTACACTGTTTCCGCCTAACAAAATGCACCATTTTGTTACATACTCATCCGCCTTACATACATACGAGGTCTGTTGCAGTTTACGGAAATGGCCAAGTGATGTTCCGAATGTGTTTTTTTTAATATTGTAATTCGACGTAATAGCGCAGTTTGTAGAATATCTGACTCCAGGTATCCAACCATTAGATGTTATGGGCTCGGTCCCCGATGGCGGCACATATCCTTTATTTGTCTTCCATCAATCGGTGGATAATTGTAAACCCAAGTGGGATGCTGCATTTGGAGGCTAGGAAAAGATGTAATTAGTAGTACTGATGCGAGAAATACAAGGGATCCTTTTGAGGTGAAACAGCCGTTGCGATGTGACTGAAAAAATCTAGCAACAACACAAACAAACAATGAATAATGTGTTTAACCCCATTCAAAATATCGTAGTATTGTAAACCGAATTCCTTTTGATTTAGGTGACACATGGGGGTGACTCGTCGTACATCTGTTGTATTTTAAGTAAATGAACTAAATATAACCACGACCACTGGATACAAAATATCTGAGTAATTCAGAAAACACAATTAGTATCACACCTTCACCAATACGATAAACTTAAACACGCTGTTATGATTAAGGACATGATTTTCTTTTCTTTGCTTTTCTTCAGTTTTAGCATGCTGATTTTCCTCTACTCTATCATATAACTGTTGGGTCGCTCACCCGTAACTCTTGACCTTCGTCACAAGCATGTGACAGTCCTAAAATATTAAAAAGTTATTAAATACAAAATATATGTTTCAAGATAGGAAACAATCAGCAAATCTTCGGAGGAAGACCTTTACGCTGTAGCCGTTAAGCTTGTACATCGAAAGGTCTTTGTGATAACGGTGTCTCGCTCACTGCAATCAGGCTCGGCAATGATGCTTTACCATTGAGGCATTCGGATAATCGCTCGGTCTTTTCAATTGGAAAGTACCTCTGCCGTAAGTGAAGTAATTCTATGCCATTTTTATGTGGTACTTCGGTTATTTAATACGCTTGAAGAAAAATGAATTTTGTTAATTCTTTTCGATCGTCTGTGGAAACCTTTTGGACACATTATAATTTAATTGACAAAACGCAGTAAAACACTGTGTTTTGTTATCAAATTATAATCTCCCCATTTTTATCCTTACGTTGATTTTTATTTTTTGAAACGTCGTTTTTAGAAATATTGGTGACGTCATATATAAATGCACGTATGAAATGACGCGCTTTCAAAACTGCGCCCTTATTATTCCCGAGGTCTATGTCGTAGAATCGCCGAGAGTTCCCGAGTGGCTTTGAAACTGCAGTCTGAGCTGTGCAGGATCACTTCCTAACTTCCATGTAGGCCTACCCAAGTGGTTCAGTTTTACGTGACGGGAAACAAATTTGATTAAAACATTCCAATTTTTTTTCGCCGATAGGTTCATCAAATACAATGTTGCTCTCTATGTGCACTATTTCAAGCCTGGAACCAACGCTCAACTTGTCTTTAACACAGACTTTAGACCGCTGAAGACATTTCGGTGCCTATCTCAAGATCATCCCATCAGTGACAACATGTCTCGCACCGGCGACCCCTGACTTAGGCGAAATTTAGATTTTGAAACTTATACGCACTCAGAAGGCGATCAACATAGATTACATAGGATAAAGACGATATGTAGACTGTGACAAAAGATGAATGTCCTCCGTCAGCTCTCCTTTTCTATGATTTGAGTGTTGGTGAATAATCAAAACATCGTAACTTCAGCTTGAATAAGCTATAGTTTCGATGTTATGATCATTCATCGACGACATTTTTCGAAAGAGGATTTATTTCTATTACGCAATTTCGTAATGTACGTAATGGTAGTTACGCTCTTGCCTAAGTGAGGCGTCAATATCCTTCGAGAGTTCGCCTCTTATACTTGATGACCAATTTCCGTGATCCCGTAATAGTTGAAAATATTTTACGAGTTATTTATGATGTTGTGAATGAAATAGCAATTTTCAATGAACAATAAAAGATCATAGGATTATCGTGACTAATACCGGAGTTTGTGAACCGTAATAGCGAGTGCATATCAATATCCTCTCGTTCAAACTTCATCACCTGCTCACTGAAATTGTGGACATTTTATGTTCGCTTGGCTTATAAACACCATATCGAGGGTTAAGAGCAAAAATATAGTATGTGTCTATATAATACAGACACTTACCAACCCGTCGATATGTAAGTGAATATAATATGTTGATTCAATATTTTTCTCGGGGGTGGGGGGTTGGGGGTGTCCAGCTGAAATTCTTATTAATATTTGTTTTTTGGCGACCGTTTTCCCGCAATACCGGTCCACTTGGTACTTTTGATTTTTCAGAATTTTTACTTAATAATCACATTTTTGTCGAAATTCTAAGACCCCGGTCCCTATTCCTCGATCCGCCAATGTTTCCCTAACCGTTCTAACATTGAAGGAAGTGTCTGTTCTACAGATTTTTTCTTTCAGTATGGTTTCCATCCGAAAGACAAATGGTTCAATGTTGTTAGACAGAAACCGATATAATCTCATTTAAACAGTTTTTGAACCATTGTTCGACAAAATATTTAAGACATGGATCGGACCTATGTTACTATAGTGTTTCCTTACTAAGCATGACCTACTCCGACACAGAATACGGACACACGGATGGCCAAACACTACGAAAGCATTCCAATAAAAGTAACGTTTACTGACACAAATACCTGCTTGAAAGTGAACACCAGACGGTAACTGGAATAATCAACTAGGGAAACAGTTAAATACATACATATCGATGGCTGGGCGCGAAACAGTTGTGACTGCCTATAAACATATAGGCAGTTACAACTGTTTCACGCTGAGCCATCGATATAGAATAATATCGATTCCGGGCGACCAAAATGTCAAATCTACAGCTTTTATTCAAACTATAGGTTTGATACATTCGTCGCCCACTAAAGATATCGTATGGATATCATTTATAAGAAGACATATCATTTATAAGAAGACAGACTTTAAGACTTCTCTATGATGAATTATTATGGTAGACTATCTAAGTTCGAGCAAGTAATTGTATAGAAAGAAAATACTGGACTGGACTGTTGAAGTTCATCAAATCATCGTTAGTACATCTAATTAAAGCTGTAGTTACATGGTATTGGAATCCCACAAACCACATGATGCAACATTACGTTCTTTAAGTATCAATGAGGAAATCGACATGATACAAATAAGGAAGGGCTTTTAGTATTTTTTCCTTTTATTTTCTTTGATAATTGCGTCATAATAAACATATGTGACATTTCAAATAAACACAATTTTATCACAAAACATCTCGTTGAGAATTTCTACAATATTGCAACTTTTATGGTATGGAATGATGAATCACAAACAAAAGTTGGACACTATCCTTTTTAAGGAGGGTATAGAAAGATTTTTATAGGTGAATTATTGAAAAAAATCTAAACGTTGTGGGTACTTATGTAGTGAAATGGATTACAGCAATTGAAATGCGACCAAATCGGTACTCACAATATTTCAGAGATTCCATCTATAAATGGTAAAGTGTAGTATTTGATGGCTTAGCGTGAAACAGTTGTAACTGCCTACATAAAGCTGTGCATATTGATCAGGATCAACTTTCAGAATATGGTTACAGGTAGTTTTCACTGACACAGAATGGCCATTTGATCTTACTTTCAATTTAATATGTGACCCTTCACACAAAAAGGAACCATCCAGGAACGCTGTCGAATAAATATTTGGAAAGAAAATTTAGGCGTATTTTGGAAATAATTGCATAGAAAGGTTGAATAATTATTCTAGTTTAAAACAAGAGGGCCATTGGCCCTTAAACGCTCACCTGATGCATGGCTTAACAAAAGTCAAAGATTTCAAGAAGTTAACATTTCAGACAAATATGTTGCCTCTAAAGTACTAAAAAAAGTGTTTGACCCTCTATCAAACTCGTGTAAGATTTCAAGACAAACATACTGACCAAAATACATAATTTTCAATCAAAGAGTGCACACAAGGATTTTATTAAATTTGACCCCCTGATCTCATTTTGGGCCCAACTTGACCCAATTTCAAACTAAACCTAGGTTTCATTCAAACATTCTGACGAAGTTTCAAGATATTTGAGTAAACAAGGTTTTTCTAAGATTTGACCCCTTGACCCCATTTTTGACCCCACTTGACCCAATTTCAAACTTGACTGAGATTCGATGGAGACAAACATTCTGACCAAGTTTCAAGACATTTGGGCCAAAAATGTGGCCTCTAGAGTGCAAAAAAGGTTTTTCTAAGATTTGACCCCATTTATGACCCCACTTGACCCAATTTCATACTTAACCAAGATTTGATGTTGACACACATTCTGACCAAGTTTTAAGACATTTAAGCCAAAAATATGGTTTCTAGAGTGCACACAAGGTTTTTCTAAGATTTGACCCCTTGACCCATTTTTGACCCAACTTGACCTAATTTCGAACTTGACTGAGATTTGATGGAGACAAACACTGTGACCAAGTTTCAAGCCATTTGAGCCAAAAATGTGGCTTCTAGAGTGCACACAGGTTTTTCTAGAATTTGACCCCTTGACCCCATTTTTGACCCCACTTGACCCTAATCTGAACTTGATCGAGATTTGATAAAGACAAATATTCTGACCAAGTTTTATGACATTTGGGCCAAAAATGTGGCCTCTAGAGTGTACACAAGGTTTTTCTAAGATTTGACCCCTTGATCCCATTTTTGACCCCACGTGACCTAATTTCAAACTTGACTGAGATTTGATGGAGACAAACATTGTGACCAAGTTTCAAGACTTTTGGGCCAAAAATGTGGCTTCTAGAGTGCACACAATGTTTTTCTAAGAATTGACCCCTTGACCCCTATTCTGACCCCACTTGACCCATTTTCGAACTTGATCGAGATTAAATGGAGACAAACATTCTGACAAAGTTTCAAAGCATTTGGACCAAAAATGTGGCCTGTAGAGTGCACACAAGGTTTTTCTAAGATTTGACCCCTTGACCCCATTTTTGACCCAACTTGACTCAATTTCGAACTTGACCGAGAGTTGATGGAGACGAACATTGTGACCAAGTTTCAAGACATTTTGGCCAAAACTATGGCCTCTAGAGTGCACACAAGATGTTGACGGACGACCGGACGACCGGACGACCGGACGACCGGACGACGGACGACGGACGCCGGACACAGCCCGATCACAATAGCTCACCTTGAGCACTTCGTGCTCAGGTGAGCTAAAAAACTCATTATTTGCAAAGAGTTTCTATCTTGGTCAGTCTGTACAGACCGCACAGTCTAACCAGGGTTGGCACGTTTTGGACTTCCCAGATTGTCCCTTTTTGCTTGATGGGTAACATTTGAAATATCTTGTCTGCTTAAAATAGTCTGTTTGTCGAATACACATTTTTGTTTAAAACATAGACAGTCTCTTATTTTGAAAATTCACATAAATATCACATGTAATTTAATAATCATTAAATTTTGACAAACCAGTGTTTAAAGCTTTTAACTATTTACGACTTTTAATCCTTTAGATGTCAATATTCCCTCATATTGTGAAGGTACCATACCATTGATTATCTATAATAATTGGAAACAGAATGTAACAAATCATCAAAGGGCAACAAAAATCTGGTAACTACAACTAAAGTTTTGAGGTTTTGGTCTCCATTGACAATATTTCATCCTTAGCTTACAATAATTAATTTGCCATGTCATCTGTTGCACTAAACTATTCCTCAAACTACTTTGATCACATCACAAAACCACAGACCACAAGGGCACTTACAATCTATTGAATTCACAAGTCAACAAAGATGGTGAAATAAACAAGAATATCATACATGTTCAAATTTTGATTTGCTTTGTTCTTGTGGCCAGTGAAGAAATTTCTACGGCGACAATTTACATTTAGTTTTCTTAAATTGCTTCAGAATTAAGGGGATTTATAAAATGGTTCTCTAAAGGAATTGGCTGCTGTTACATGTTTGCAACATTATTGTAAGGCTTTTGGAAAATGCTGTTTTAGAGAGCAAACATTCCTTTAGCTTACAATGAACATATTCCAAAGAAAACCTAACAATCAAGCACATATGGTAGTTTGACTAGAAAATTCAGATGCAAAACTGCTCTTTTGATATAAAATTAATATGGTTAAGTATGTGTATTAAATCTAAATTATTTATCTTAATGACTTTATCATTTTAATATTGTTAGATTTCAGCAGAAAGATTCCATTTCTATGTCTTTGTTTTAGAGCAGATGACAACAGACATCTTTCTGCTCCTTTCTGTTTACATTATATATCATATATGTGACCAGTTAAGCAAAATGGGACCATCTGGAAACTTAATAAATATTTGAAAAAGAGATCAGCTCAAGGAGGTTGCATTTTTAAAATCCTTTCACAGGAAGACAGAATGATCATTTAAGATTCAGAAATGGTCCCAGTGCCAAAACTTTTGACCCTAGTAGTCTGCACAATCTGCATAATCTGACTATGTTCAACGCTTTAAGCACTACTCATATGGTCCCTTTTCGCCTGACAGGTCACATATACCTTCAAGGGATTGTTTTATTTATCAAAACTAAACTCATAGGTATCTTCTGTGGGAGATAAGTGAAATGGTTCATATAAAATTATTTCTTTTAATCAAGACCTTGTAACTAAAGCTTTTGTTCAAGCTGTAGTTGTGAGGTTTTGGTTACCTTATGATAATTTATTAATAATTGAATGGACAAATAATCCCTGCCTGCAATTTGTAGCCCCCTACAACAGTTCAGCAATGACCCTTTGTAGTTTTATATGAAGGTCTATTAGTGTTGGGCAATCAGTTTCAAATCACAATCCATAATCGGTATTTAGTTGGAAGAGTCAATCAACTAATGATCAATTGCACAATCGTTTTCTTAGAAGTTAATACAGCATTTCCAGTATCATCCTTTGAAGAATAGAATGTGAAAGTAAAGTTAAAACGCATGGCCTAAAGACTCTTTCTGCAGATTTTTCTACCAACTTCATGGCTCAGTGTGAAACAGTTGTAGCTGCCTATAAACATATAGGCAGTTACAACTGTTTCATGCTGAGCCATCAAACTGATGTCAGTTTCCTAAACTATATATATATAAAGGCTTTCATTTGCCCACAACAAAGTTTCACTGAGTAATAAAGATTTCACATTGGTTTTTACCCTCTTGTCTCTGTGTTTACTTAGATCAACCCCATTTTACAGTTAAGGTAGTGGAACCATAATAGTTCCACAACATTTCAGAACTCATATAAACTTTCACAATGTTGACATGTTGAAAATCATTAGGAAACCTTGACTAACAAGTTTAAATTACATTACTTCCGAAACGTTGTGGAACTATTACAGGTCCACGAACTTAAATATATAGTCTGATCATAACAGTCACTATTGAGTTACAAAAATGTTCGGCAGAATCTTATTTTTATACAAACATTAAATGAAATGAAATCACAGAAATAAGTAATTTTTTTCATCTTTACGGGATGTAGCTCCTTGCATTGTAAGTGATAGCGCACAAAATTAAACATATCTTTAAAAGAAAGCACAAAATAAAGCACAAAACATCTACATGTATGCCTAGGATAAGTCAATCTCTTGACATACACAAAATAAAACTACACAACTTCATATATATAATATGTACAATTATTTTCTATAAATGATAATGGCAGAAATAATTTGTAATTGTTCAACATGGTGATGAGTTTCCCTCTGATTAACCAATGTGTCTAGAATCATTGAAATTTATGATCAAAATTTGATGTTGTGTAATATCAAAGGAACTTGAAGCCTTTTTAAGGTAGTGGACCTGCAATAGTTCTGCAACGTTTCGGAAGTCATTAACAGAGTCAACCAAGGTTTCTTAATGACTTCATTTGGAAATCTCTGTTAACATTGTGAAAGAGCATGAGTATTGAAAATGTTGCTGAACTACTACAGGTCCACTATCTTCAAATAAGGCCTCTTGAAATCAATTACAGACATTTGTGAAAAAGTTTTAGTTTTGAGCACCATATTTCCTTCACTTTGACAACTTATAAAGCTAAATATTTGACTAGGATTTGATAAATTAACAATGAAAGCAATCAATTAATTTATACCAAATAGTTTCTGGAATTCAATTTGATTTTCAATGAATCTAGAAAACTGCAATGGTTAAAATGAGCCCTGGAATTCAATTAAAACTATTTTATCCCCAAACACTGCCTGTGAATGGAAGATTGGCACAATTAATGCTAACATAATGAAATACAATATTACAATTATATGAAAGACATGAGAGATTCCTTTCCTTAAGTCATTTTACATTTATCCAATAAATGCGGTCCAATAATATTCTGAGTAAAGTTTAATGATGAATCTTAATCATCTCCAAGAATTAGTAGAATTTTCTTTTAAGTTTTTTAAGATTTTTGTTTTGCACATTTTCCCCAATTTGTCCCTTTTAGCATGGTTACAGACAGAGAGGGGATATGTCGGATGTTTTTTTTTGATTTAAGATTCAATAATACCAACAATACTTACAATTACGGAAAGAACCTACATTGAGGGTACTCGTTAGAACTGCCTCAGTGTAGGCAGTTCAAATGAGTACCCACAATAAATGATTTCAGTAAGAGATATTAATTAAAAGCTTGAAATACCCCCACTCATCTGACCCCTTATGAAAGATCAAATTTATAAATACTATATTACAACCAAAACTATGAAGTCGTTCTGTACAACTTCAATTTTTCTAGTTTATAGCCCAAACCCATCATCTTTGGAGACGACTTGTACACAGAGTTCTTAAAACAACCGGTCATGGAGAATACCATCTTTTTCACAACTGCCCAGTTTCTTGTGTCTTCTTGTATAGTTAGATGAATCTCAAATGTTGATACTGTATTAGGGTCACATTGCACTTTGCCAAGATCTATTATGTTTGATTTTTCTTGTAGATGTAAGGAGAGACAACAACCACGAATTCCGCATGGCTCACTTTCACTCATGAGCAGTATGTCTCTGGCAATGCGTCTTGTAAGTCCACAGGGTATTAGCACTTCACACTTTAGCACTTTCTCTCTAGCAACTTTGAGACCTTCTTCTATCACACCAGCAACCTGAAAGTAGAACATTTAAAGTTTCATCAAACAGGAAAGGTTTTAAAATATCAGAATTAATGTTACAGACAACAGTTTTAATTAAAGATAAATACATCATCTTTTAACATTTATTTTGACCATGTAATGTTGCATAGAACAGGGTTTTCCCTAGAACTTTTTCTGAGGGGGTCATTGTGTCCCCTTGGTTCACAAATATGGGGGTCATTTCTCAAAATAGGGGGTCATAATTTTTATCCCTTTTGAACATAAAATTTAAGACCATCTATTCGGATAAATTGGACATAGATCTATGGTGTGTATGTATTATCAAATCAAACTTTTTTATTGCCTCTCATATTGTCTCAATATCTTGCATCATTTAGATTTATATGAAAAATTATCGAAAATAACACTTTTAAGCATTTATTTTTTTCTTTGTTTTCATAACCCCAAATGCCCTAGCTGCTGACAGAAAATCAATATTTTGACCATCATCCCCATTCAACCTGATCATTACTAGTCTATCAAGCCTTTCTGGGTCTAATCTGTTTCTGAGTATACTTTTCAAAAAATTTGCTGTGAAAAGCCTCTTTCACAGGGTGAGGCTTTTCACAGGGTGCATTGGACACTGGGAATACCAGTGAAATTTAGGCCAATTGATGAAGTCTGGATTTATATTTGAGTAAGAGTAATTTGACAAAACTGAGTAATTTGACAAAACTATCAAAATACCATAATCTACTTTATTGGACATTACTAAGTGCTTGAATTGTAAGAATTGCCATGAGGCTCTAAAGTTTTCACACCAGAAACAAATGGATTGTCTTGACGAGTCTTAATGCGAGGGTGACATTTCATTACAGCCATTTGTATCGGGAGAGCTATTTTTCACAAAAACCCCGGGGTCAGACTGAAGCCTTTTTCTGGGAGCTAGAGCCAGCTTCTTAACTAATATCGCGTTCCTAACTGTCAGATTCCTCGACAGTTATTCTACTTCAGCCCTCTGACACATTGTTTTGCTTAAATTGTCAGCTTTGACTGCACAATGATGCTGTATACAGCGTTACTCGTGATAAAGGGTTCTCGATTTGACGTTTTATTCAACTAAACAAGAAATGAAGCAAAAGTTTATAAAACCATTCTGGTTAATCTGTACAGAATGGTTAACATTAATTTACGACTTTTACTCGGTTAAAAACGACCCAGTTTAGGGATAAAAGGACAGGGACCAGTCTGCAGAATTCTATTCATCCCCAGTAAGTTTCGAACGTAAACATAGCTGTTTTTCGGTTCTTTTTAGATTGTGTCCCATAGTCGCAGTTATTTATTTTTTTGCGTCATTTACATCAAAAATGCGTCAAAACGCACAAATTTGTGCATCAAGGAAAACCCTGCATAGAAAAACCTTTTTGATGCAAATCAAAGGACCATTGCAAAACTATTGTAAGGATTATCTATAAATTTATAGACAATAACAATAATTTTGCTGTGAGCCAATAGATGTGTATTTGTGAGGTATTACAAGCTGTGTTCCATACAAACTTTACCTTTATCATGGAGCAGGATAGAATATATCGATGACTCAGCGTGAAACAGTTTTTGACTCCCTATATGTTTATAGGGAGTTATAACTGTTTCGCGCTGAGCCATCAAGTATTACTAAATGCTGAACATTACAAGACTTTCAAATGTTGTACTACTACCCTAATCAAAAGTAGTCTTTACATTCCATGATGACCCCTTATTCAGTTACAGTCATAGGCCACATAATTATTTACTAAATGAGCATGTGTGTGACATTTCCAACAATTTGATTTGTTCGTGAGGTGAGAACACCGAGGAGCGTAGAGCCACATATATATTGAAGATATAAAGATACCTGATGGTCTACATGAATTTTTGACCTTATCTATATATATATTAAAAGCACAGTGAAGACTCTGGTCAGACTGTGCGGATGCACAGGCTGGTCATAGTCTTTGCTTTGCCCATATTTGAAATTGTTGGAAATATCACGCACAGACTGAAATATCTTTTAAATATGTATACCCATGAACACTTTCAAGCATAGGTTAGGCAAATATAGTAAGAGGTTTTTTGCTATTTTTTTCTCTTAAATTTAAGACTGCTCTAAATTTAAATAAAAGCCAATGACGATAAAAACTACATAACTCTGGGACAGGATGGGAAAAGATTAAGTCAATACAGTTATTCTGTGAAGAGTTAAATTATTTTCCTGGTAAGCTTTGCGTGTCATTTTTCCCAGTACAGCAAATATTTATTTTCTGTTGCTCGTTTCAATTACAGGCAACTGTAGAACCCAGAATAATTAAAAGTTACCATAAATGAACAATAATCAATACACTCATTAAATTCTTTTAGTTTCCTTCTCAGGAAACCTTCTCTTAAATAATTCCAACATTGATTATTCTGTCTGTTTTTATCTTGAACACAGGAACATAAGCTTTTAACCCTTTCCTGTTTTACAAAATTTTGACCTGTCCAAATTCAAAGGTTTTGCAGACGAAAATTTAAAGTGGATTTAATTTGAAAAATAACCATTCAGTAGAAAACGGTAGAAAACCGTGTGGAAAAAGAAGAAATTGCTTGTCAGTAGCAATTTCTTCTTTTTTCACAATGTATTCTCAATCATAAAATCACAGGCACGTAAAAAGCAGGGATTAAACAGCAAAGGGTTAATAAGTTGTAAGTACATGATTGTACAAGGGTTTATGAAAAGATTGTACTAACTTACTAAGACTAAGAGATATAATGAATTTGCATGCATGCATATATATATATAGAGAGAGAGAGAAAGTGTGTTATCATATTAAATGGGTCTCTAATCTAATTCCCTCTGGAGTGTTTGATATTGGGCTATGGGTTGGTAGCGTTTGGGGTTTAAATTTGGTAACCCTATGTTTAATATCAGGAGAAATAAGCACCCAGTTCTATCTTGTAAAGCTTGATAAATACTCAAAATTCATTTGATAAAATAAATCTGTCAACAACTCTGCCTTAAAAAGGACAAATGAGAGAAGTGGATCAAGATAAGACAATGCATAAATGTGCAGTCTAATCTTTGTTGGCACCTGCCAATGTATATATTCAGCATGACAATCTAGGGCTAATTATGAAATCTATATTAATCCAAACAATCTAGACTAGTTGTTAAGTTTTTTCTGCAATGTTTTATTTACCTTGAACTACAAATTCTCTGAATAATTAATGTTTTCATTGAAGCAAAGGATGAACATTTATCTACTTATTGAAGGATGAATGATTAATGACCTTGGAAGATTCCCGAGTTCTTGCATCAGTCAATACTTGAACTTCTCTTGGGTTTTTTTCATCAGAATCTTGACATTGAATTGTCAGTGTTAATGATTTTAAAAGCCTTCACAATAGTTATAAACACTTACACTCATATTGTTAACCTTGGATAGTGAATAGAAAGAACAGTGAAAAAAGAAGAAATTAATTGTTTCTGCGACAATCAATAATTTCATATGGTCAACATAAGACTGTAATGTCTGTACAAAAGACAGTTAGTTAGTACAGTCTTGCATCGAGGCCTCAAATAAATTTTCTCTATAACCAACAAATTATGGTTGGTTGAAAAAATGTGATTGGTTTAACATTATTTAAGTCAGGGACTGGAGCATGATCGATTCTTCTATCCTTATTGCTTGTTACCACAGTAGAAGGTTATAGTGCTTTACATTATATGTCTCTCCAAATTAGTACCCATTGTAGCTTTAAGGTAGTGGACCCCCAATAGTTCCGTAACATTTTGGACTTATGAACTTTCACAATGTTGACCGACGTTTCCTAATGAAAATCATTAGGAAACCTCGGTTAAAATTGTTAACGTTTATTTTCATCCAATATCATGCAGATTTATTACAAGTCCACAACCTTAATACAAGCAAAATGAGATGATCAGATCAATGGTTTGGGATGAAATTGGAAGATTTCCCATCAAGAAAAAAACATCCCAAGAAATAAAATGCGATCTGTTTTGTGAGAGCTGTCTCTGGATTGATTTCATTATTGGATTATTATACATCACAAGTTGCACAATCAATATACAGAACACTCCCAAAACAGCCTCCTGAGCTAGCAATTTGTTCAGATTTGGAAAAATCTGCTGCGATTTGATTGCTTTGCACAAAATTGACTTATTATTTTACAAACATTGAATTAGAAAATCAAACCTGAAGTCAGAACATCGGCTTCCAATTTATTAACATATACACCAGTATTATTGCAAATAATCTCGCAATTTTCTTATTTAAGAAAAATTGCTTTTCTAATTTCTGAATTTCAATAATGTGTTTTTTGTGCATTTAGTTCTTACACTTTTTAAGTAAATTGAAATTACATATGCATGTGTAAGACTGAATTTCAATTTGTACAATTTCATCCACAATTTATATATTTGAACTTAAAATTAGTTTGTGGCTGGATAAAACACTTTATAGGATCCTAAAGCAATCCTACTCTAAAAATTATTCCAGAGTGCTTGATTATACATGTGACTCATTTTTTTTACAAGTTGCAATGAATTGATGGCTCAGCGCAAAACAGTTGTTACAACTGTTTTGAGCTGAGCCATCGAAATGTGTACCAGTATCCCTGAATCACCTTCTCAGAAGTCACATGGTAAGACATAAAAAAAATCAGACGATAGAAATGACAATCAAACTGCAGACATTTAACATTAAGTACTATGAGATATCTTTCCAACTGCTTTAATTTAGATCAGGTGTCAAAGCATCCATTTGTTTTAAAACTTGATCATACCTCTTTGCATTTTTCCTGTTCTGTTGGATCATCAAATGTTCCATACCATTCCTTTGGAGGCAAGGGTTCATTGCCTGAAATTATATATGATTATCGAAGTTTTATAATGAGTAAAATCAAAAACACTAAATTTTGCTAAGATAAACCTTTTCATACATTTTTGCAAATATGAAAGTTTTGATGAATTAACAAGAAACTTCAAGTTATGACCCTTTGTTCAGGTCAATGAAATCTTATTGTGACTCAATAACTTATACAAGGCAGAAGCATTTTAATCAAGCAAACACCATTCAATTTAAGTTATTAAACATTGTTGATGGGCCACCAAAATATATTGATGAGAACTATTGTGCAATCTTTGGCCTAGTGGTTAGGGCTGTGGCTTTGGGATTGAAAAGTCCAAGGAATCATATCTCAACCAAGCCATGGGGATTTTTCTGAGCACAGAATTTACTCCAGGTTGCTCCTCTCCACCCAGGTGTATAAATGAGTACTGTGAGAGTTGCAAGTCAAAGTACCGTGGCAACCAAAGGCACCATGTGTAAACAGTCAACCTGCAATTCTGTGATCGGGGGCAAAAGTATCAAGTCATGTGGATACATTTATTGCAAAATAAGATTATAAAACCAAAATTTTACTTTCTTTTTTTTTTCATGGCATGATTATAATACCATTTTATCAAATGAAAACATTATTTTTTCTTTTGAAATCAAGAATGTCTTTTCAAAACTTGCAAATTAACAGACTACTAGTTCAAATTGAAGGAATTTGAAACCAACATTAAATCATAATAAGTCGTTAATAAGAAAAAGATAAACATCCTAACGAACAGAATATATTGTGGGAGGAGGAGATATTGCTTAAAACAAGTAATTATATTCATTTTCCAACAATACTAAATTACAGGGTTATAAAACATGGAATGTACCCAATAGAGTTCAAACAATGATTTTTTTCCTTCTTTTAAAGTTCAAGAAATTCACTTAAGTCTTGTCAGGACCTGATGACAATTTGTTGTTTTAATTTAGGTGTGATGCAATCTTACCCTTTATCTATTTGTGGAGAATATCTGTGGATTTTGTTACCTTATTCCCTATAAACATGAATACTTATAAATGTAAATGGTAAATTTAACTTAGCTGCATATGCTGGGGTCACCTGTGCAGCTTGATCTTTGTCTAGAGTATATATTTTCTGCTATATTCAGTTAAAGGCAGGAAAAAAATATTGTTATAATATATAAATATTGTCTTAATGTCTGTAAAATTAAGAATATCCCAAAATTTATGATTGCAAACTTTTATTGTAAAGAATTTTTCCTGTTAATCACATAGGAAGAATGTGTTGAGCCATGAAAATCTCAAGCTGGTTGTGAGCTGTCAAAATGAAAATTGATTATTTTCACCAGAACTAACAAAAATTACACACATATTCATTTCATGAACATCTAATTGAACATCGAGATGAATAATTGCCATAAATTTAAACATTTGAAATATAAAATTATAAAAGAAAGAAATTTGTTCATGCAAATATGGCTCTTTTGAGACGGTCCCTCAATGGATATTTTTCCATTGCAATGGGACTCGTCGATAAAACAAAGAAAACTTACAAAAATCGTCTCTTGGCACTGTTGATTCTAACGCTGTTTCTATTACTGGCTGTTGGTCTTTATTCAACAGTTTATCGAATGTTGATTTAAGTTTTTGAACCATTTTTAGCACTTCTTTGTCTGTTCCCTTCTGCTCCGGAACGGAAAATTCCATTGATTTCGTTGAGCAGACGACTCGTTCTTTATCACAGAAATATTTCCAAAATCGTAGTTAATTTATAGTCGAGAGAAAATACATTTAAAGCACAATTTTGAACGTTTTAAACAAAGTCTTGTTTGTTTTTACACGATTTAATTCGATAGACTTTTACACCGGTATCTTTCCTCTACGAACAGCTGATCATTATGGGAACGTTAACGGTATGAGCGGCCCTATTTATAAACTGATCAATCGAGGATTGGTCAATAATTTTCGCTAACGGGAGGATTGGACTAGTACACTTTGTCACTCATGATTAATTAACGTTAAGCAAAAAAGGCCCTTGTGCGTTATTATATAGATTATCGGACGATGACATCTGTCCGTTTTGTCAAGTTTTAGCCATGCGCCGTTGTCCTCGACTCTACAGAATTGTTTCATAGGGGCTAATTAAAAACCTCTAAGTTTTAAATTGACTAAATTGGGAATTTGAATGAGCCCATCTGCTGCGGATGGTGTTTGTAAAGGGGATTCGAATAAACAAGATGGGATTCATTTTCCTAGTAATTTTGACTGAATTTTAGGGGGAAAAAAGAAGAAGAAGAAATGTTTGTAGAAATGGGTTTCGTTTGAACCCTCCTAGCCTCCACTGGATCCGTTACTGCCCGTAGCCCCGCCGATCAATTTCCAACAAATTTTAAATACATGTGCGCTGCTCAAGTAAGGTCTCCTACAAACAAACGTAGCCTACCGCAATTTGCATCTACACAGTATGACTAAAGTCTTCACTATGCGCCTAGTGTATGAACATATATGTAGACCACATTCCCTAAATATAGATGAGAGTCTGTAGACACATGTATGTTCATAGCGGCCACGCGAATCATGTGCAGTTGAGTTGTTGGAAAGTTGGAAATAGTTCACGCAGTCTCACTAATGTCAAAAGAAGAAAAGAAAAATAAGACAAACAAAGTCTGGCCAGGGTCGATACTTTTCGCACTTCCAAGATGGTCACTTTCCAAGTGAAGGGTCATCCAAGAGCATAGAGAATAATCGTTTGTTTCAGTGTAAGATCGGTTTATATTTCATTGAGTGAACGAAAAAAGCTACATTTTCACGAGTGGCAGAGCCACGAGTGAAAATATAGCTTTTGTTGTTCACGAAATGAAATATTAATCGAGCTTAATCGAAAAACAAACGATTATTCTATTTCTTTATTGCAAAAATGAGACAAGATTTCAATTTTTAGGACGTAAAGCGCGTCATTTTGCACGTGATTGCCATGCGACGTTCATTGTGACGTCACTTATTTCGCCCCGCATAGATGACGTCAGATAGGATGAAATGCTCGAAAGCAGGGTATAAGATTTTGATAATTTCACTGCTTTTGCGGTAAGATTACCAAGTGATAATCTACCATCTTAAAAAAAACAAACTTGTGACATCAAATCGAAAGCTTATTTAATTTGTAGATTTTACGATATTCGAACAGTCTACTGGTAGTATAGGCCCTATTATAAGACGATTTCAATTACGGTTGTACCAACACCCACCCAAACCACCACCATTTCGAGGTACTGACTGGTCCGACTGTCGACTATCAATAAAGGCTTTATTGATAGTCGACAGTGGGACCAGGCTACAATCCGAGGGGAAAACTTTATACCCCCCCCCCCCCCCCCCCCTGTTATACCTGTGGCTGCGTCAGTGTGATCATCTCGGTATTTGACTGTCAAATCGTACCTTCGGCTTTTTGAATTGGAAGACACCAAAAGACAGCTTGCTCTAGCATAATATCTAAAGCACGAGCGATTGTTTAGCCCTAGCCTGCCTTTTCCTTTACGTGGCATTCTGTGTCCATGTTTCGTCTCCTGTATTAATGAAGATGCTCTTGTTTAAGTGAGTGACGAAAGGTAAATTTTGTCCAAACATGTTATGTAAAGACAGAATTGGCATTTTTTCACCCGGCGTTTTAATCTCGAAGATCTGTACGTTTTTACTTTATTGATTGACAGAACGAGTGACCTTGATACCGTTTTTTCTTATGACTTCCACGAGTTACTTTAAATAAAATTCGAATCTTTCAACGTATTTGCACATCAGTGATAACGAACAATGCACCCGGTTATAAGTAGGAAATGACTCAAAATGTCATCTGATAAAAATGTAGCCCTATCGGCTGCACGCAATCACGTCATTATAACATCCTTGAAACTACTCGTCTAACAAGTTGGCGCTTAAAAAATGTATTTTCAGTGAGGTAGAATGGCTGTTCTACTGAAAGGTAATTTTCAAGAAGAATCGACACAAGTCACATGGTGAAGTCCGTACAATCTGACCCAGTCGTAACTCACAACCTTCTCGGATTGTCAATTTAAAGTTGCGCGACGGATTAAAGGAAAATGAACCTGTGCGTGACATTTTCAACAATTTCAAATGGTGAGCAAATTAATGACTCTGGCCAACCTGTGCATCTGCACGGCCAGGCCAGAGACTTTACTTTACCCTTGGTAGATAGAGAAGGTCTCAAAGTGTCTTTAGATTGTCAGGTAATCTTCTAATCACACTTTGTAGCTGTTTAGGTTGCTAAATGTTGTCCCTCAAACACATGTCAAATTATTGAAAATGTCACACATATTCTTGGAATCAAAGCCCGAGCAGCACAAACCCTGGATGTTTAGTGTGAAGATCATACCGTGATGGTCCAGTCAGATGAGGTGGGGAATGATATCAAAATAATCTAATGTGAAAATTGAACTAATCGTTCAATAACCATACGATCAAAGGAAGCAACAGGAGAAGGCATCTATTAACCCTTTCCTGTTTTACAAAATTTTGGACCTGTCCAAATTCAAAGGTTTTGCAGACGAAAATTTAAAGTGGATTTAATTTGAAAAATAACCATTGTTTAGGGTAGAAAATGGTGTGGAAAAAGAAGAAATTGCTTGTCGGAAGCAATTTCTTCTTTGTTCACAATGTTTTCTCAAGCATAAAATCACAGGCACGTAAAAAGCAGGGATTAAACAGCAAAGGATTAAATAATAATACACGCAAACACCATTACTAGAGCTCAATTAATGTAAGATTATCGATGTCTTGGATAGGTTTAGGACTTCAAAAATCTTCAAACAAACATGGATGCTGCAAGGACTGGTCGATCATTTGATTAACGGCTAGGATTTACTTTTTGAAAACAGGATCATATATCTTTCCGCTGGCATCACGTTTTATTTGCAGTTAACATGCGGTTGTTTAAATAATCCTACCGTTTGTCTTATATAATAAAAGTTTTATATAATATCCTATATAATAATGGATTAGAAGCAATCGCCTATGATGTAGCTGTATAAAAGGGCACTTTGTAGCAAGTCAGTCTAAAATCTTTATTACTCATTTGAACTGTATGTTGTGGGTACTCATAAAGAGACGATTCCAAATCAGTACCGGCATCATCATGGGTTTGTGCATGTTTTATATAAGTTTTCACTCTCAAATTCAAAATAAGATGTACCCCTTTACTGTAGCTCAGCGAAAAATAGTCTTTGATAAGACCTAGAATGCTGCCATGGGTATAATTTATCCAGAAAATACGTCATAATAAGAAAGTACCAATTTTGACCATTCAGCTCTATTTTCAAAGTCAGCACTTCGTTCAGGAAACTGAAGCGTATTTAAGTCACGACATAGGTTTTAGTTATACATTGAAGATATAGAATCGCATTTACACTGGTTAAGAAAGTTTTGTTTCCGCAACGTAGATATACTAATAAATTATTAATTGTGAGAACTTCGCTGAGTTGATAGTGATTTATACCTGAACTATCCCTAGATTCAGTCCATATTCACTATCAGTGTTGAGTCTCCGTCAAAAAGCAGTTGATAGCGAGTCGGACTGTCAATCTAGAGGTCCCGGGATCGATCCCCGACTCGTGTCACAATAACTTTGGTCAAATGACATTTGGCCGAGCCGGGATTCGGACTTATGTTTTTGACCCAGCTAACCGGACTCGGCTCGACATATTCATTAAAAAACAAGCAAACAAACAAATCTAATGAGGACAAATAGCCAATTCCGTCGTTCATGATGAAACAAAGTTTTCGAACAATTAAAATTAGCTCCCGACTTTGCACTTGAAAGAACGTGCACAGCGGGGTACCAAGTTTAAAACGTTTCGCGAAAGTGTTGATAGTGAAAGCAGGGTAGATATTTTACTGTTTTCTGCTCATTGACAAGATATGTTCCTAGTATATCATGCTAAATGACTGAGTGATTGACTGGTCGTTCATAGATTAGCGAATAAAAAAATGAATTTCTGCCAACGTTCGGCGATTGATGACCTCAGGATATAAAACACATCCGCCTATATGTGTGAATTCAGATTTACTTTTCGTGGAAGGGGCCGTGGTCCTATTCGTCACTCTGTAAGTTGGTGAGAAAAAGTTTCGTAACTACAGCTTGTTGCATCATTTGACTTGTCCCCTGACCATACGAAGGTATGTTTCCTAGACCCCCTGAATCTGATCACCATATTTAGGGAAGGGGGGGGGGGGGGGGGGGTGAGACACATTATTTAGATGCGCGCATTGCCTCTACGGTGTGTAAGTGGTAAAAATCCGGATAATTTTTTAACATCCCTCGTAGATAAAATGAGAAGAAACGAGTCTAAATAAAGAGCTTAAATGGCGTATCCAAAATACTTGTACCCATGGCAACTATTACATTTTATCGTCTTCTTTTCTACACAGTACCCATTTCCTTTGAAATATCGGTCGATAAGGAATCAAATATTGATTAACTTCGATTAATCCTTACATCGTATTGCCATTTAACAGTTGTATCTTTGTTTTTTTTATGATCTTGGTAGATTTTCGAGTTTCATATTAAATAGAAAGTTTTTAGTAACATGTGACCCTTCTCGCCTAAAAGGACTGTCTTGGAACTTCGTAAAAAAATGTTTGGGGGAAAAAAGATTTAGTTTGGGGTCAGATTGGGGTCGAATTCAAACCGGAGAAGAATAATGAATATTCTTCATGCAGAAAATCGACCAAGCACTATGTTCGCAGGCCAAAGGTTCCCGCTCCACTATCTTCGCAAGCCAAAGGTTCCCGCTCCACTATCTTCGCAAGCCAAAGGTTCCCGCTCCACTGTGTTCGCAAGCCAAAGGTTCCATCTCGACTATGTTCGCAGCCAAAGGTTCCCGCTCCACTGTGTTCGCTAGCCAAAGGTTCCCGCTCCACTATGTTCGCAAGCCAAGGGTTCCCGCTCCCTTATGTTCGCAAGCCAAAGGTTCCCGCTCCATTATGTTCGCGAGCTCAAGGTTCCGACTCCACTATCTTCGCAAGCCAAAGGTTCCCGCTCCACTATCTCCGCAAGCCAAAGGTTCCCTCTCTACTATGTTCGCAAGCCAAAGGTTCCCGCTCCTCTATGTTCGCAAGTCAAAGGTTCCCGCTCCACTATGTTCGCAAGCCAAAGGTTCCCGCTCCACTATGTTCGCAAGCCAAAGGTTCCCGCTCCACTGTGTTCGCAAGCCAAAGGTTCCCGCTCCACTATCTTCGAAAGCCAAAGGTTCCCGCTCCACTATTCATTTTCGCAAGCCAAAGGTTCCCGCTCCACTATGTTCGCAAGCCAAAGGCTCCCGCTCCACTATGTTCGCAAGCCAAAGGTTCCCGCTCCACTGTGTTCGCAAGCCAAAGGTACCCGCTCCTCTATGTTCGCAAGCCAAAGGTTCCCGCTCCACTATGTTCGCAAGTCAAAGGTTCCCGCTCCACTATGTTCGCAGGCCAAAGGTTCCCGCTCCACTATGTTCGCAAGCCAAAGGTTGCCGCTCCACTATGTTCGCAAGTCAAAGTTTCCCGCTCCACTATGTTCGCAAGCCAAAGGTTCCCGCTCCACTATGTTCGCAAGCCAAAGGTTCCCGCTCCACTATGTTCGCAAGTCAAAGGTTCCCGCTCCACTATCTTCGCAAGCCAAAGGTTCCCGCTCCACTATGTTCGCAAGCCAAAGGTTCCCTCTCCACTATGTTCGCAAGCCAAAGGTTCCCGCTCCACTATGTTCGCAAGCCAAAGGTTCCCGCTCCACTATCTCCGCAAGCCAAAGGTTCCCTCTCCACTATGTTCGCAAGCCAAAGGTTCCCGCTCCACTATGTTCGCAAGCCAAAGGTTCCCGCTCCACTATGTTCGCAAGCCAAAGGTTCCCGCTCCACTATCTCCGCAAGCCAAAGGTTCCCTCTCCACTATCTCCGCAAGCCAAAGGTTCCCTCTCCACTATGTTCGCAAGCAAGAGGTTCCCGCTCCACTATCTCCGCAAGCCAAAGGTTCCCTCTCCACTATGTTCGCAAGCCAAAGGTTCCCGCTCCACCATCTCCGCAAGCCAAAGGTTCCCTCTCCACTATGTTCGCAAGCAAGAGGTTCCCGCTCCACTAATTTCGCAAGCCAAAGGTTCTCGCTCCACTGTGTTCCTTACGAAAGTTCGTAAGGAACATAGTGGAGCTAGAACCACTGGCTTGCGACCATACTGTTGGCTTTGTTCAACGAAGTCCTTAATAAAAGGCAATTTTTAACGAGAGTTTTTGCGGATATTTCCCACGATCGATCATGAATTACAACGATTTATGTTGGTAGTTTTCGTTTTTGTTTTAAGTCGAACCTTTTACGATGAGTTCACCTATATTTTTTTTCTGTAGATTGAATTTGACATTGGTAAAAAGTCAATAATTTGAAAAAAAATTGACTCATCCATCTAAATAATGAACATCCTTAAATAGGATTCATGCCTTGAAGGGAAGCAGCAGGAAACTTGGTTTCTGATTAAATACGAATGAGATTGTGAGGGTAATGTTCGCCATGAGATGTAACAAACAAAACTAGATTTAATTTTCAATCCTATTGTGTTTTAAAGTTCATTCACTCTTCGAACATAAATCTTACAAGGTCGTGAAAACTTCGAAGAGGTTCGACATAATTTTAATCACTTATGAAACCATTGTAAGTCGCCAATGTCAGTCGAGACAATGTCAAACACATTGCTGTTATTATTATCATTATTATTATTGTTTATCATTATTATTATTATTATTATTATTATTATTATTATTATTATTTATTATTATTATTATTATTATTATTATTATTATTATTATTATTATTATTATTATTATCATCATCATCATTATTATTATTATTATTATTATTATTATTATTATTATTATTATTATTATTATTATTATTATTATTATTATTATTATTATTATTATTATTATTATTATTATTATTATTATTAATATTAATAATATCATTATAATAATGATTATTATTATTATTATTATTATTTTATATATTTCACACCAACCTAACTAAAAAAATCTTCTCGAAACCTCTACGTTTTCGCTCCACGTTGGACGTAGTGATAGGTAAATTTTGTGGATCTGTGCTGGGTTCGAGATGAAAATAATCGCGGAACGTTTGAGATATTTTGCACGTTCTAGCAGGGTACATATTTTTACGTTCGTAAATGAATTTGGATCCTGAACGCTGGACAGATTTTGATCAGATTACATTTACACGCACATTAGTGGCCATGATTATTGTATGAAGCGGTAGTATATAAATATGAGCCTGTAAATAAAAATGTTGCCTGATGGTCTACAGATACTTTGAGACATTATCTATCTACATTACGCATAGTGAAGACTCGGGTCAGACTATACGGATGCACAGGCTGGTCAGAGTCTTTGCTTTGTGCGTATTTGAAATTGTTGGAAATCTCACGCACAGCCTCATAGAGAATGGTAGCTTATCTTTAAACGTCGAGTTTTTGATCGCTAACCAAAGACACGTATATGCCGATGGCCACGATACTAATGTGCAGATTAGTCAATGTTTGGATTGGGCATTTCTTCCCTGTCAATGTTCGGCGGGTACATTGACACTCAACAGGGACTTACTCAACATACTTTATGTCAGTGGATTACGCCACGGGCATTAATCCTTACCGAGACCGTATTTATTTTCATGAAACCTTACGACGTTCTTCTTCTTTATTGATTTATCTTGGCGTTTTGCTGTTTTTGTCTTCTTGACAAGAATGCTAATGCTCTTAATTTCATCGACCTATTGTCTCCTCATGCTAAGAATAATTCAAGTATACAACGTACTTCCTTGCTACTCATGTACTGAGGATGGGTAACGCGAGTAGAACCACGGGCGGTGTTTCATAGTTCTAACCAAATACCGCGATTTCTTACAAAACATCGCTGAGTTTGCCAAAGACAGTTTTTACCACTAAAATTGGTTATTTAAACAAAATGAGAACGTCCATTAATTGTTTTTGACTATGAAAATGAAAAAAAAAAAAAAAAAAAAAAAAAAGAGAAAATCCTACAAATTGAAACAATGTTAATTTATAAGAGAATACATTTTAACGCAAATAAGTCATGGATATTTATCATCGACAAAAGTTAGTTAATAAAATTTGCCCTTTTTTGTAAAAGTAATCACGTATATAACAATAAAGATGTCCCAAGAAATAAAATCTGTTTAGATCTTGTATTTCTGTTTGATACCGCAACGTGATACACTTAAGAGATGAAGCAAACATTTATTGAATTCATGGAGGTATGATACTAAAAAAATAAAATCATCACATATGAGTGTTATTAGGTTTTTAGTTTCATACCTCCACGAATTGAACAAAAAATCTCTTCAAAACTTATGATTGAATATCTTGAACCAAACATGTACAGTTCCCCCCTCAAATACACGGATTTTTATAGGACTACCTTCCGCGAAAGCATACAAAAAAGCTGCGTAAATAAAATTGTATTCATTGAGGGATGAATACTATTTTTCAGCCAATCAGAATTCACGAATCTTGGTGAACACACTTAGTACTAGATTATTGATATTTGTTGAATTTAATGTGAATTTGTGTTAACGCCGCTTTCAACACTCATTCAGGTAAATCGCGGCGGCTGGAGCATCTAACAATGGATTCCTGGTATTCCTTACACAAGTACTACAGTAACATCATTTCCTAGGCTCCAGCTGCTATCTCACATAGGTCTACGTTTAGTGATACCACGTCAATCGGTCATCCTCTTCTGTCCTTGTATGTCAGTCCTCATATACTGTCACAGACTTTAACCCTTTCCTGTTATACAAAATTTTGGACCAGTCCCAATTCAAAGGTTTTGCAGACGAAAATTTAAAGTAGATTTAATTCGAAAAATAACCATTCAGTAGGGTAGAAAATAGTGTGTAAAAAGAAGAAATTGCTTGTCAGAAGCAATTTCTTCTTTTTTCGCAATGTTTTCTCAATCATGAAATTATAGGCACGTAAAAGGCAGGGATTAAACAGCAAAGGGTTAAAGAGATTTTCTGGCCATGCGTCGACCCAGGGATATGGGTCTTTAGGGCCGCTTTCACTATGGAATTTATGCTAATATATGGTTATCAAGTAAGAAACTCCGACGATAAAAATCAAATATAGTTTGGTCAGTGAACGAGCAAAATGTCGTAATGTAATCAAAGCTTTGTTTGACATTTGATTTGACGTTTTATTTCCCACCGGGAAATATTATTAAAACATGTATATTTTTAGTTTCCTAAAATAGTTCAAGTGTTGGTGTCACAAGATACTAGGATGCTAATGTTTTAAATAGAAAAATAGACAAAATATATTTCGTTATCTTCCGCTAGTAATTGAATTGGTAAGCATGTTATCCGGGGAATCACACTGACTAAAAAATTATATGTGATCCGTCATGCGAAAAGGGACAATCTGGGTAGTGCATAAAGTGCCGATCCTAGCTAGACTGCGCAGATTGTTCAGCGACGCCCCCAGAAGACGGTTAGTTGTCAAGTTACGCGGGATAGTGCAAGGATAGATGACGAAACTACTGCTGAGATCCGCCATGTTTTGTACGTGCTCTATGTAAAGCGACGTCCTACGGGGCATTGGTTTATTGTCTTATCCGAGATACAGTTAGTTTATTAGTGTGTCAGCCCGGGATTCGAACCTACAAGTTTAAACTTCAATTGATTTGGAATAAGGGTCCCGTTTTACTAAACTTCCCACGAAAACTTAAATACTAAGTCAAAATGACAAATCGTACCTGGTGTTTTCATTCATTGGTAGATTCTGCCTTGCAATATATCATTGGAATCGTCCTAAGAAGACAATTCCAGTGAGATGATGTATAGCAGAATTCCACATTTAGTTACTGCTGTATAAGCAACTTTACTTTTTGACGTTGATGATTGTAAGATGTTTAGTAAAACAGGCCCCAGGTACCAAATGAGCAAAAAAATAAAAAATAAAAATAAAAAAAAAATACCACTTTAATTTATGCTCTCTACGAAATTGCTTTTGAATCTTTGAATTTCTATCGATTGCTAGTTATCTAATATGACGTAATACTACGTATTTTTGTTTGCTATTATACGATAAGTCGATACATTTATCTCAAATAAAAACATCGCTTACGCAGATTTGATAGGAAATCTTTGCTCCTTGATTCCATCTTCAAAGCTACACGTAAGGAAACAAAGATCAGATGGAAAAAGATAACCAAACAAAGGAAAACAAAACTAAATAATATATATACATGTATATATAAATAACACTTCGAAATAGATACGCATCTTAATACGGATAAGACATGCTTTTTAGATGTTTTAAATGTTCAAACCAATTTCGTTGATGAGCAAATCTCGTGAAAATCATATACTGTTGACATCAAGGATAATATAAATAGAGGATATTGAATGAGTGGTCATTGAATACTGAATTTATTAAACGAGTCATCTATAAACAGATAAAAACGAGGCTGCGCCGAGTTTTTATCTGTTTTAAGATGACGAGTTTAATAAATTCTGTATTTTATTAGCACAAATTTTATATTCTGTTTATAATTAGACCCGAGTTTTAGATGAAAATCGTCGAAATTCTTGAAATTCAACGTTTCAATTTTCCGCGAAACTTATAACGCCGTTCAAAAATGACGTCACGAAACATAGATTATGACGTCATTTTCGCGGTTAAAAAATAGCGTTGCTTTTCGCTCTGAGCTCATTTGCATAGTTATTCCACTAGTGTTATAACACCCATGTAATATCAAAAATATTCAACGACGTTATTTTACTCCCGTGACTTAGGTCATATTATAAAAGTATTTTCATTCATTTAGATAGTGCTATCCTTGCACTATCCCGCGTAACTTGACAACTAACCGTCTTCTGGGGGCGTCGCTGAACAATCTGCGCAGTCTAGCTAGGATCGGCACTTTATGCACTACCCAGATTGTCCCTTTTCGCATGACGGATCACATATAATTTTTTAGTCAGTGTGATTCCCCGGATAACATGCTTACCAATTCAATTACTAGCGGAAGATAACGAAATATATTTTGTCTATTTTTCTATTTAAAACATTAGCATCCTAGTATCTTGTGACACCAACACTTGAACTATTTTAGGAAACTAAAAATATACATGTTTTAATAATATTTCCCGGTGGGAAATAAAACGTCAAATCAAATGTCAAACAAAGCTTTGATTACATTACGACATTTTGCTCGTTCACTGACCAAACTATATTTGATTTTTATCGTCGGAGTTTCTTACTTGATAACCATATATTAGCATAAATTCCATAGTGAAAGCGGCCCTAAAGACCCATATCCCTGGGTCGACGCATGGCCAGAAAATCTCTTTAACCCTTTGCTGTTTAATCCCTGCCTTTTACGTGCCTATAATTTCATGATTGAGAAAACATTACGAAAAAAGAAGAAATTGCTTCTGACAAGCAATTTCTTCTTTTTACACACTATTTTCTACCCTACTGAATGGTTATTTTTCGAATTAAATCTACTTTAAATTTTCGTCTGCAAAACCTTTGAATTTGGACTGGTCCAAAATTTTGTATAACAGGAAAGGGTTAAAACATTGAAGTACCATTGACATGGCAGCGCTTGTTTCAAGAGTTGTCACATCATATGACCACTCAAAGACTTGGATTAACCCTTAGTAAACCATTGAACCACATTAACTGATGGACGTTTGTAAGCCTGTAAGAAGCATTCTCAGAGGGAATTAACCCTAATCCTGCTGAATTTAACTTTTTTTTTCAAACACCGTTTACCGATCTAAAATTTTAAAAATGGGGAACATGCATTTGAAAAAGTCCGTTATATAAGATTTCGGCGTCTTTGTTTGTTTGTTTCTTTCTTTCTTTCCTTCTTAATGGTGAAAATTGCTTTCGAAATTCTTTGGGGCTCTTTATGTTGTTGACGGATTTTGGATGAAATAATGTTAAACGCGTCTATGTGAATTTAATAAAGGCACGCATTTACCCTTGTATGTAGCATACATTTAAAAAAATCTGCATTCTTTTCGAACCAGCAAGGTTCTCTAATCGATGGAATCAGACATTGGAATACCATAGACCCAACCGTCATTGAAAAAATACTGTAACAGTTATATTTATTAAATCATACACATCGGTAGTTTAATACAATTGTGACCCTTCACGCGAAAAGGGACCATCTGGGAACACCGTAAAATAAATATTTGAAAAAAGATATTGACTCTAGTACAGGACAACGAGGGGTCGTATTTCAAAAATTCTTTCGCAGGAAGGTAGATTAATTATTCTAGATTCAGAAAATTTGTAAAGTGTGCGCAGACTGACTAGGGTTGACACTTTACGCACTACCCAGATGGTCCCTTTTCGTGTGACGGGTCACATATTAATTAATGACGTGTCGGTCGCCCGTATATACAAGTGTTCGTAAATTTGTAACCTTGGCTCTTGATGCAATAGAGAGTAAGTCACAACCGTTCATAAATTAGTCATGTAAACATTTGTTTTCAGGATATTATTGACAAAATTCTTATTTCAAAAAAAAAAAAACGATTATATTTGAGCTAATTCTTAATATTAGATTTGGAAAACAAACTTATCAACAACATACAAGCAATCACAATACAGGAAAGAATATAAAAGGAAAGAAAATCTGAGATATGAATACAGTCAAACTTGTATTAAGCGGCTGCAGAAGGGGTGGTATAAATGTTTGCTTTAGAGGTCGCTTAAAGTTTACGCATTTTTTGTTTTAATTAAGACTGGTCAATTTAAAATGCTTAGTTTACAGTAAATCCTATGATGTAATAACTCATAAGAATCTTCTCACCACGCGTGCCAACATCATGGGATTCGGTTACAATAATGATTAATGTAAAATTAGTCCACTTATGTTAAAGGTATGATTGATTATTGTCACTCATTGAAAGTGGTCGCTGAATATACGTGGTTGTCCGGGCAAGGTCAACTGTATGTTGTTTCTTCTGTGCAAATACGTAATAATTAGAAAATTGTTGTGTGGTTGAGAATGAGCTCTTAGCAGGCATTTTCAGTCGAATGTGAACACGCAATATGTCAATATATTGTTATAGACAAAGTATGGTATCGTTGGGAAAAAGATTATGAAATAAGGGCTAAAATAGCCTTTAGGGGCGCATTCATAATGGCGATCTCAACTTATAATGTGAAGCAGGTTTAGTACGTCAATTTTGCCTTGTTTTTAAAATGGGAAACTTGGCTGGAAGGTTTTTATCATATTTCTTAACCCTTCGCACCTGATTTTTACCTTCTTCCATTCACACATGATATATACCCTTTTATCTTGTTTTTCTACAACAATTTTTTGTTGTTGATGTTGTTGATCATTTTAATGAATAGAACCTTGACTCCAATTGCGAGTACGGATTCAGGCCATTGTTAGGCTGATTTTTTTTAAATTTCGTCTTTTAGAAATTGGCATTGTAGGTAGAACAAAAATATTTTCTTATACAGATAATATTTGTTCTATGTCATCAATAGATGATATTTTTTATTATGTTTCTCCTTTTTTTGTGGGGGGGGGGGGGGGGGGGGGAGTTCAATGGTTTCAATAGCTGACCAAAATTTGAAAACGTCTGTTTGGTGCGTGAATATACACAAATCTTGACGTTTCTAACAGAGTGCGTGAATGCCATCAAAGATATATACTAGCATATCACTCACTTCGGTGAATTCGAATGAAATGAATGATATGTTATTTCCTCCCTTTGTTATCCTCCGAAACTCAAAAATCGTTCATTCTTTTAAAATCAAAATTATTTTAGAATAATCGTTTTAAACCTATTTATTTTACATTTATTGGGAAACAAGGCCTACAACGGATAATGATTCTTTTCGATTCCACTTCTACTATTCGCTCCGAATTTTGGGCCAAGTTTAGAACAAAGACCGGGAAACGATTTCGGGACCTCCTGACAAAGGAGCTCACGATCTACCTCTCGGCCTCGGACTCCTTGTTAATTTCACATCTTTTAACTATAACAGCAAAGGCTGCCTTTGGAAATCCATTGATTTTTTAAATGTTGTATTTCGTAGCAATTATCCCTGCGTTCAGGATGAACGCGATTTCGAAATGATACCGTGCAAAGCGGGGTATCATCTCAAAGCGCTCGCGAAACGATTTTGGATCCTGAACACAGGATAGGTCGCATCATATCAGTCTATTGACTAAAGCAGGCATGTTTTTAACAGGCCCTGCGTTCAGGATGATTAAACAGTGCAAACAGTTTTCCAATTATACCCCGCTTTGCACGCAAATGGACGTGCAAAGCGAGATATAATTGGCCAACTGCTTGCATCGTTAAGGTATCCTTAACGCAGGCTGTTCGATATGAAAGCGGATTGCCGAAGTCAACGTAATCGGATCTTTCCTTAAGACAACAACAACAGCAACAACAACAGTATATAGATATTTTCAATTTAACCTATTCTTAATATCGAAATACTCCGTACAATACCAAAGGACCTAAGCCATCTTGAATGTCACCAAAAATTAAGGGGTCTTCTCACGTCTTTGTCAAGAGGTGAGAACGGTAACAATAAATGACCTGAGAAGGGACTTTGTAGTCTTTATGTTTAATTATAACGCCATGTAAGTGAAAATGTGCAATGTCAACATTACAGGCAATGTCAACATTACAGAAGATTGTGTAGCAGAAAGCTACCTAGTGCTTTTTCATCTGTACCCCATTACAGTGTTAACCAAGGTTTCCTAATGATTCCTCGGAAACCTCGTTTAACATTCTGAAAGAGCAGTCGTTTCAAAATGTTGCGGAACTTTAACGATTCCATGGTTATCCTCGTGCTTTATTTCCATTTTATTTGGTAGAGAAACACATGTGACCCGTCACACGAAAAGGGACAATATGGGTAATGCGTTAGCTGTCGATCCTAATCAGAATGCGCAGATAGTGCAGGATGATAAGTATCGCAGATTTTCGCACATTGCTTATTTTTCGACAACCTCGGTTACCCGGTCTCGCTCAATTCCGTAGACTACGTTTATCAATGAACGGAGGGTAACGTAATGCTTGACGTCTGGGCCCCGAGAATGATTTTCTGAATGTAGAATGATCAATCTAAATTCCTTTGAACGAATTTTGGAATACGACTTCATGCTGACCTGTACTGGTACCAATCTCATATTCAATAATTTATTGGCGGCCCCCTTTCGCGTGGCGTCACATATTTTTAGCTCACCTGAGCACGAAGTGCTCAAGGTGAGCTTTTGTGGTTAGGTGGATGTCCGTCGTCCGTCGTACGTCGTCCGTCGTCCAGCGTCCGTCGTGTGTCGTGTGTCGTGTGTCGTCAACATTTACCTTGTATGCACTCTAGAGGCCACATTTTTTGCCCAATCAACATGAAATTTGGTCAGAATGATTGTCTTGATAAAATCTCGGACAAGTTCGAAATTGGGTCAAGTGGGGTCAAAAACTAGGTCACGGGGTCAAATCTTAGAAAAATCTTGTATGCACTCTAGTGGTCACATTTTTGTTCAGATCAACCTGAAATTTGGTCAGAATGATTGTCTTGATAAAATCTCGGACAAGTTCGAAATTGGGTCAAGTGGGGTCAAAAACTAGGTCACAGGGTCAAATCTTAGAAAACTCTTGTATGCATTCTAGAGGTCACATTTTTTGCCCAATCAACCTGAAATTTGGTCAGAAGGATTGTCTTGATAAAATCTCAAAGGAGTTTGAAATTGGGTCAAGTGGGGTCAAAAACTAGGTCACAGGGTCAAATCTTAGAAAAACCTTGTATGCATTCTAGAGGTCACATTTTTTGCCCAATCAACCTGAAATTTGGTCAGAATGATTGTCTTGATAAAATCTCGGACAAGTTTGAAATTGGGTCAAGTGGGGTCAAAAACTAGGTCACGGGGTCAAATCTTAGAAAAATCTTGTATGCACTCTAGTGGTCACATTTTTGTTCAGATCAACCTGAAATTTGGTCAGAATGATTGTCTTGATAAAATCTCGAACAAGTTCGAAATTGGGTCAAGTGGGGTCAAAAACTAGGTCACAGGGTCAAATCTTAGAAAAATCTTGTATGCACTCTAAAGTCACATTTTTGGTCAGATCAACCTGAAATTTGGTCAGAATGATTGTCTTGATAAAATCTCAAATGAGTTTGTAATTGGGTCAAGTGGGGTCAAAAACTAGGTCACAGGGTCAAATCTTAGAAAAACCTTGTATGCATTCTAGAGGTCACATTTTTTGCCCAATCAACCTGAAATTTGGTCAGAATGATTGTCTTGATAAAATCTCGAACAAGTTCGAAATTGGGTCAAGTGGGGTCAAAAACTAGGTCACAGGGTCAAATCTTAGAAAAACCTTGTATGCACTCTAGAGGTCACATTTTTGGTCAGATCAACCTGAAATTTGGTCAGAATGATTGTCTTGATAAAATCTCGGACAAGTTTGTAATTGGGTCAAGTGGGGTCAAAAACTAGGTCACAGGGTCAAATCTTAGAAAAACCTTGTATGCATTCTAGAGGTCACATTTTTTGCCCAATCAACCTGAAATTTGGTCAGAATGATTGTCTTGATAAAATCTCGGACAAGTTCGAAATTGGGTCAAGTGGGGTCAAAAACTAGGTCACAGGGTCAAATCTTAGAAAAACCTTGTATGCATTCTAGAGGTCACATATTTTGCCCAATCAACCTGAAATTTGGTCAGAAGGATTGTCTTGATAAAATCTCAAAGGAGTTTGAAATTGGGTCAAGTGGGGTCAAAAACTAGGTCACAGGGTCAAATCTTAGAAAAACCTTGTATGTATTCTAGAGGTCACATTTTTGGCCCAGTCAACCTGAAATTTGGTCAGAATGATTGTCTTGATAAAATCTCAGACAAGTTCGAAATTGGGTCAAGTGGGGTAAAAAACTAGGTCACAGGGTCAAATCTTAGAAAAACCTTGTATGCACTCTAGAGGTCACATTTTTGGTCAGATCAACCTGATATTTGGTCAGAATGATTGTCTTGATAAAATCTCGGACAAGTTTGTAATTGGGTCAAGTGGGGTCAAAAACTAGGTCACAGGGTCAAATCTTAGAAAAACCTTGTATGCACTCTAGAGGTCACACTTTTGGTCAGATCAACCTGAAATTTGGTCAGAATGATTGTCTTAAAATAAAATCTCAGACAAGTTTAAAACTTTGTCAAGTGGGGTCAAAAACTAGGTCATGGGGTCAAATCTTAGAAAACCCTTGTATGCACTCTAGAGGACACATTTTTTGCCGGATCAACCTAATATTTTGTATGAATGATTGTCTTGATAAAAGCTCAGTCCAGTTTGAAATTTGGGCAAGGCGGGTCAGAAACAAGGTCCCTGGGTCAAATCTTAGAAAAACAGTGTATGCACCCTGGTTTTCACTTTTTTGCCCAATCAACTTAGAATTTGGTCAAAATAATTATTGTGATAAAAGACAAGGTTTTCTTGCTTAAAAATTAGTCAAAAAAACTTTTCAAATCCTACTTGAAATGTGTTTTGGACAATTCACTCAGGTGAGCGATTAAGGGCCACTATGGCCCTCTTGTTTCAGTTTTGATGAATTAAAGACGTTTGCCGTATGCAACAAAGATCGTGACAATACTAATCTAAAATAGCTTTATGTGATATTTTAATTGTCCTACGAGTATTCTGCAAATGATTTCTAGCATTAGGTTAATCCATTGTTATTAGACCGTAGCATAGCTCACGAATTTATCTTCTATGAATGGGCCATCGTTGGATAATTAAGATACAAGAAAGAACAAATTTTCTTTACACAGTTTTAATAACAAGTACAAATGTATATACACATATGTTAAAAAACAAGATTAACCTGGTAATTCGGATCAATGTACAAAAATGTTCATTTTGAAGGGGCAGCGCCAACAATATTGTAAGTGCGAAAATTTGTATAGAAACTAACAATAGTATTGCTTTAATGCACCCATTTGCAAAGTCTGTTTGTAAGTGAATGTGACCCTCCTGGTAGAAAATGGACCATCTACTCAGTGCGTAAAGTGTCAACCAAAGTAAGACTGCACAATCGAAGCTCTTCGCACGTAATCTAGAATAACCACTTTACCTTTCTATATAGTGAAATTTGAAACGCAACCTGCGAATGACCTACGCAGGAACCAATCTCTATTTTAGAATTTTATTTCACCAGAGTTTCCATACGGTCTTTTTTCGTGTGAAGTATATGCGATTAGGCTATATTATTTAGTTGGCATTATTGCATTAAAAGGCCGCTCAGCATTGATAAAAACTACTTATTCATAGATATTGAAAAATAGCCTTAATATTGAGAAACACTGTTCTGTCCAGAAACTTAACCTCCAATGTCATCCTCATGCCCGTCTATTTCAATCGCCATTAACAAATGAATTGCTTGAGCACTACCCCCCCCCCCCCCCCCCCCCCCCCCGACCCCCCCCCCCCCCCCCTCCCCCGCATACTAGTAGCTGTAAATATTGAGGAGTGGCTAGGTGTAAAAAATATTATGCTTTATTTAGCATCAAAGATATGAATTATGTTTAATCTAGTAAATTTCTATTTCAATACACAAGACATCACTTATCCCTTTGAGCTATTTCTTCTCTTATGTTCGTCAACATTGAAGCCGAAGGTTAAATCCGATTGTACTTCGATTTTGTTTATCTGAATCAGCAATGCTATCGGACAAAGACACAATTTTCGACGGTTCACGACTGATCTAAAGTGCTTATGTCAGCAGTTTATTGGTGGACACGTGATCAATAACTTTCAATGTCAATGCGAATTGATAATGAATACAAATAGAGAACAGCTGACTATGCACAGGGCGACAAACAAAAGACATAAGGACTTGTCGTTCAACAAAAAGGAGCCTAATGAAAACCCCGAAAACCGTGTCTTTGTAGCCTCGTTAAACAAAAAGGAGCCTAATGAAAACCCCGAAAACCGTGTCTTTGTAGCCTCTGCAACCTTATGGTCTAACGTCACATTCTGGCCATCTTGGCATGTTATTAAATTAATCATAATAAGTACAAAATAATGAAAATATCCAAACCAAGGGCAATCTTGACCTTTGTTGAGAGCAGGTGGCTAAACTACATCTGTATTATAACGAACTCCTTCATGTGAAAGCAAATTAATGATTTTTGTTTTGCTTCATATTAACTTTTCATACATACTCTTTTTACACTTATATGTTTCATCATAAAATTAAAAAAGAGAGAGAGAGAGAGAGAGAGAGAGAAAGATATCCAACTTCTCTGAACCTGTATGTGACATTTCCAATAAATAGACACCTGCATGAGATGAAAACATTCAGCAGCCTAGACGGATACACAGTGCAATTTGAAATTTCCCTAACTGTCTACAGATACTTGAGACCTTATCTATCTACAAATCGTATAGTGAAGACTCTGGTCAGACTGTGTGGATGCACAGACTGGCCAGAGTCTTTGCTTTGCATACAATTGAAATTGTTGGAAATGTCACCCACAGACTCATACCATTTTTCAATACGTTGTCTACTTTGCCCATTGGTTAATGAACAAATTCGAATTTTCTTTACATCGATACTTTTAGTTTTTCTTCCTTTCATTTTTATTGTACTTAATAAAATTTTTGAATTCAAACGATAACCAATTGAACTGCTTAACGCCACAAAGGGAATTTATATGTCAAAGTATGTAGCAATTGAATCAATATCGACTAATTGCATTGATAAAGGTATTCAAATATCCCATAAACATGTAAACCTTTTGACAAAATGGGACAAGTTTTATTGACAACATTATGTAATCTAATTCATGGCCAATCTTCGTCTATAGATAACGGGGTCACGCAAATTGGTTTATTCGACATTTAAATATGCGTTACATAGAAATATGTAACAGGATTTTCTTTGATAATGGTAATCACCTGCTCGGCGTATTACGCGATAGAATTTCTACTTCAAGTTTATATTAAAAAAAAAAACTTCTGAAAGTTTTCAGATACGAATCCACTTTTTTCTTAGGATGGAGGGGGTGTCAAATGTAATATACATACGTCTATAACGTACTTCAGAAGGCAAGTAAATATCGTAGCTACAGCTTGAAAAAAAGCTTTAATTACGACAATTTGCTAGCGCACTAGCCAACTGAAACTCAAATTCCAATTTTTTCAACTTTATAACTGACTTTTTGTCCAAGAGTAAGGTACGAACCCACGATCCCACCATCTTCATCCGCACATAAGATTTTAACATTTTTATCAGAGTTGCTTGCAAATTTGGAAAAAAAGGCTAATTTATGTGAAGCATTCACATAAATTTCTTACCAAATTTTAAACTTACAAAACATTTTTAATTCCATTGTCTTTGATTATAATGTATTAAAATTGTCGTCGACCGACCTAAAAATGTAAATACAGATCGAATAAGCTGTATTTATGATGTTTTCTTGCCTAAAACACTTGAAACAGTTGGCGAAAATAAATTGCCCGCAGCTTTTTTGATTATACATAATAAATTCGCGTCTACTTGATAAGAATATTTTAAATACCTTTCACATTTCACCAATGACATTTACACTGTCAGTTACACAAATATCAACGAGTCAAAATTAGAGGCAGTAAAACCTATCAAATTCGGAGGAATAAAAATATATTGCAATTGCTTAATTAATTCATAAACCAAGATATTTTTACGCGCAATTTTGATCACAAATTTAAGCTGTCAAACTTTACTAATTTTTATCATCATTATTGTAAATGAATTTTCTGTACTGACTTGCAATATTTACGCAAATTGTTTATCCGATATGATAAAAACTTTAGAACGTAAAGTTCTGCGAATCATATTCACGAGAACCTGTATTCAAAATGCGCATTATCATTTTCATAATATGAGTATATCTTTTTGTGGAAAATTACCGCTTGTAGAAACAGTTTTCGGTATTTATACAACGATAATTATTCGAAATAAAGGCTAATTCATTTAGCTAATGAAACTCAAAGAAACGTATTTTTCTTTATTGGTTTGATGCCTCGTTAATCAAAAGAACATAGATAACTGGTGTAGTTTTCTAAAATAACGATATAACAAAATTTAGTTCAAATTCGTTTCTTTTGCAAGTCAGTACGGATATACAGACATAAGTTCTCCACCTCTTGCAAGAAGAGCCAAATTTCATTTGAAAATTCAGAATAAACTATCATCATTGTACCATCCACTTTTCGTAACTACAGTTTTTACAAGCTGTGGTAGAATATTTTTTTTCCACCGACACAATGAAACGATGTAAAGCATTGATGAAGGAACAGAATTCGTACGAGTGCGACCTAAATACGTAACTACAACTTGAGTTAAGCTGCGGGTACGAGATATTTGTCGCCATACGACGATAGATGAACAAAAAATATATTAAAATGAGTAACATTATACACTTTATAAATGAAATATAATAAATATTTACATCTCTAATTTCAAAATACTTGAAACTTAGCTATGCGAAAACAGCCGTCTTTAGTTTTAAGCAGACGACAAAAAACTAGACGAATCCAATTTGTACAAAGTAACAGACGACATTAAAAAGAAGTTTGTTTTTTCAGGATGAAATATAAAAAGTTGAAAAGTAAGAAATTGCCTCTGATGAGCAATGTATTCTTTTTATTCACTATTTGGCGATTACTTGATAACTCTGCGATCGAAATGGCTTATTTAGTAATGTACACATGCATGTATGCTACAAACAACGTTTCGACCATACCCAACCATCGGAAATAAGCCCAATGACCACAAAAACATTATTGCTGAAACTGGTCGATTACTGAAACTGGTCGATTAGAGGCGCTTTCGCTCTAGCAATATTTTATAT